>JASANB010004269.1:0-92534 GCA_030248155.1 Sabatieria punctata
TCGAACGGTTTGAATTGGCCGCGATAGATCAGTTGTGTCGCCGGCGACCACCTGAACCGTCACCAAATGAAAGGCAACACATACCAAGAGGGCTAGCCCATCGGCAGATTTCAAAGTATAAATAGTATAAAAAACATGTCAAGTCACGTCCATTACAGTCAGGCACTTAACGCTGTTTACGGCATTTGTACCATATATGGTACCGGTAACAGGCCATCCACCGAAAGGGAGAGGGTTTGGCGGCCGGGGAGTCTGAGCCCAAATTCTAGGGAGCTGTTTGGCCACTAAAAAACGCTCAAAAAT
Source organism: Sabatieria punctata (assembly GCA_030248155.1). Taxonomy (NCBI): domain Eukaryota; kingdom Metazoa; phylum Nematoda; class Chromadorea; order Araeolaimida; family Comesomatidae; genus Sabatieria; species Sabatieria punctata. Next base: position 304 of record JASANB010004269.1, read on the forward strand.
TGCAATTTTTCGGCTAAAAATCATAAAATCGCTGATTTGGGCTCAAATTCAGCTAAAAAGTTCTGTTTACAGGCAATTTGGGCAATTTTTATGTCTGAAATTGTAAAAAATCGCAAAAATTTGCTCAAAAAATGACTTACCGTATAGTGCTGTTTATAGTACCTGGGTACTATATATGGCACTTTGGGTTTTGCGGAAATAAAAGTGAATCCATTTATAGTACCCGGGTACTATATATGGCACTCTACAAATCTGCTCTATAAGCAACTAACAATAGTATGTGAAATTTCTTGCTAAAATTACGGTCTACTTGTCAAAAATAGGTTCTTTACTTACATCAGAACCTCTATGATTGCATTATCTACTGTTTTTGTTCGCACAAACAACGTTTACCACCAAAAATCCTATAATGTTCGGTCATTTTGTATTTATATATAACTGCTCACTGTAGAATAAAAATCTGTCTCCATTTATAGTACCCATAAATGGCACTAAGTGCCGTTTATACTACCCCGGGCACTATAAATAGGGGGGTACTATAAACAGCACTATACGGTACCAGAAAATCGGGGGTCGGAAAAATCGTCTCGGGAGAGGTGTCCACATCCGGGGGGGTCTAGCCTAAGTCGGGTGGGGGCAAACTCCCTGTTACATGTATGTCTCCATATGGTGCTAGTACCATAAACGGTGTTAAGTGCCAGACTGAATTACAGATCAAATAGCATACTTTAACCGAAACTAACAAAAAGCCTTGCATTAGACTTTCCTGTCTTACCAGCCCTCAACCTCTTCTGCTCTCTCACTATGTATAAATTAAACCCCATTGCTGACACGCTAGTCAATAATAATAATGCTAAAATTAGCGAAAACATCTTGTTTCCTTGACAGAAGAGTGCATGACAAGTTTACGTACGATTAGCAGACCAACAAAACAGATACAAACAAACAGACAGACAGACAGTCTCGCCGCTGCACCACAGCCTCTTTATCATACACACACACTTTGCCTGCTTTTAAAGAAATTGCAATTGGTCTCATTGAGAACAGCTTACAAACTAACCAACCAAGTTATTTGCGACAAGTTAGCTGTGTAGAGAAGAGTTACCTAAAAAGGCAAGACAAAGCGCGTGAGTGTTCGACAACAACAAGAAAATTGCTTCCTCGCATCCGGCAGAACAAAGAACAAACAAGGAGACAATGATAATAATAATAATAAAAGATACCTTCATCTGGTGATCACAAGAAAGCAGAGAAGAAAAGAAAGAAAATACACGATTTTCAGTTCAGACCACCGCCGTAGATAACAAATCGCTAATTAACTTATTATCAGTAAAACGGAAACCGACAACCTACGCACAGCACGCAGACGACCTCAATCAATCAGTCAGTCGATCTTGACCGTAGAATAGATCTTGCGCACGAACTTGGCCGTCCCCACGTATCCGACCGTACCTCAAACACACACTTGCACTTGCACATAAATACAGTCAGGGCTCTCCCTCCCACCCAATTAGTACTGACACAGTCGAGATCAAAGATGTGCCAAAGGGTAATGGACACTTTCTGTTACTTTTACTAAATTCGTGCTCTAAAATTCAGTGGAGTGCGCAGCACTTTGAAAACGGGTGGGCTCTGGGGCCAGATAAATAAACATAGAACTAGCACGTGCTACCCCTAGCACGAGCTCAATAGAACGATCTCGGGACCATAAGATCATGAAAATGATCATTAATAAGACTTACCGTGTGCACTGCCTAAGACTTAACACGTGCTAAGGGTCTCTCGATCGTTCTATTGAGCTCGTTTGGTATTGGATTTTCAGAATGTGTATGGTAATTTGTGTACACACAACACACATCCAGAAAATCCAATGTGTATTTTGTGTGTATTTCTGTGAATGTGTATTGTAATGGAAATGCAAATTGTTGGCCAGATATAAAGTAGAAAAATCAGATCTATCATAGTCCACTGTCCGAAAACTAAGATATCTTTGAAATTGAGTTACTTAGGGCCAGGTTTAGGCTATCTACTCACTTTTAGTACAGCAAAAACACCAAAATCTTTGAATTCTCTTGCATATTTTATCGAGTTTGCTGATCAAATACACACAAAAAATACACAATTTGAGCACTGTTTGTGTATGGTAATGTGTATCGGAATTTTCAATCTGTGTGTATAGACATCGGTGACATTGGTAGGGCAATAGAAGCCGGTCAAACGGCCCAGCCTGCCCCTTCACTGATTTGCTCTTGTATTACTGGACCAATTTCTAATAAACATTCAAATCGAGAGCACGATGTGTATAATATTTTTGTGTATGGTAAATGTGTGGCTATACAAAGAACAGAACGGGCGGGTGGGTAAAACTTTGAAAGGCCGTATAATCAGAACTATAAACTACAACTCACCACACATTATTCCGAGCGCGACGCTAAAGATAGCCATGTATCCGAAATAGAAGGCCGTTTGGAACAGACCGAACATCCTAGACAAGAACAGAAGTTGGCACAATGCACAAGGACAATAGGGAAAACTGACTTAGTCTTGAAAAGGAAATAGTAAACCGAGTACAAATAGACGTAGAACGCTGTCGACGCCCCCGACATGAAGCTGGTCCATCGCCTAAACACACCTTATTTAGTTATAGACACTCACACTAAGAAAATTCCCCACTCGACAATCTGCCTTAATTATACATGCAACAGGTCCGGGAGGGCTGATAATAAAGGTAGGCGGGTTTGTCTGCTGGCTGGACTCGGCGGTTTGCCGCCTAGGGATGCGTGCAAAGTTTCAAAAAGGGGGAATGCGTTTTAGCACGTTTTATTTATTTAACATTAGTGCAGTTGTAAGTATCCAAAAAGAGCCAACCAAAAACAAGCAAGGGTTTAAAAACATCTATGTATATCATACATGTAACCTGGAGTATACCCCCCGGATAGCCCCCCCCCCCCCCCCCCGAGACGATTTCACCGACCCCCCCCCTCCGATTTTTCTGGCAAGTAAATTTTCGATGCAAATTTTTGCAATTTTTTACAATTTCACACACAAAAATTGCCAAAATCGCCTGCAAAGCAGCACTTTTTAGCTGTATTTCAGCCCAAATTAGCGATTTTTGGCAATTTTTAGCCAAAAAAATGAGATTTTTTTCGATTTTTGAGCGTTTTTTAGTGCCCACCCCCTCCCCCAAAATTTTGGCTCAGACCCCCCGGCCGGCGCCAGACCCCCCCAGCCCCCCTCCCCCCATCGGCGGGTGACCTGTTACATGTATGATGTATATGCATGCCTGGAGTAACAGCACTAGAATCAGTAAATTTCTTTTCCAAAAGGTAAAAAAAAGATATTTCTGAGTCAGTCTGTTATAGTACTGGAGCCGCTACAGTTGCAGGTTTTTGTCCGGGAGGGTCTTAGAACTGTCTCGGGCCCTTTATAGCTAGGGGTAGCCTCAAACCCCCTAGTACATCTGTAAATCCGACCCTGAACCTAGCAGAGATGTTGTAAGCCTGTGGTCTGAGACCGAAGACAAGGTGAGGAAGGGATGGAGTAAGAAGGAAGGTACCATACATGTAACACCTCCGGGCCGACCTGGGGGGAGGGGGTAGGGGGGTTTCCGCCCAGGTGGGGGCTCCCAAATTTCGAAAAGCTCCAAAACGCCTAGAAATGCGTTTTTAGCACGTTTTTTTCAGTAAGGACGCTAAAAATCGCTATTTTAAGCTGCCAAATAGCGTTTAAAAGCTAAAAACAAGCAAAAAATGACAAAAAGAGCTTCCAAAAACACCGATTTTTCTTAAATATCAGCAGTGGAAACGCCAAATTCGGTTTCCAAAGGCTTTTCAAGTGAATTTTAGACTAAAAATTAGTGATTTCTGACCCAGTTTGTTAATACTGGAGCCACTAGTAGTACTTGTATTTTTTGGTCGAGGGGAGGGGTCCCTTAATCTGTCTCGAGGGGGGGTGATGGGGGTTGGCCTTTCCAGCAGGGGGGGTAACCCCCAAACTAGAGTTGTAAAAAAAATTTTTTTGAAAGCCAAAAAAAGCTTTTTTTATGAAATTTTTTCATTTCGAAATTTTTTTTCAAAATTTTTTCCTAGCATGAAATATAGCTTGTAGGAGATGCAAGGATGCATCAGAAGCAACTTTAAATGCAAAAGCTGATACTTTGGTTCAAACATAGTGTTACAGCCTGAGAGTCGATATTCTACCTGCAGCATTGCTCACAGAGTGGCTGCTGCCCTTCAAAACCTATTTTTATGCTTAGAATAGACAAGAAATTGATAGAGCTGCAGTTCTAATGTATATCTGAGGCTAAATTCATCAATTTCCCCCCAAAATTTCCATACTGTGAATAAAATAAAAAATTTTCGAAATGGGCCTTCAAAATTTTTTAAAAAAAAAGAGCCTAACAACACTACCCCAACCCCCTAGTACATGTATGGAAGGTACCATCTGTAGTCCTCTGCGTTGAGCAGAAAGTAGGTGCAGACGATGGTCACACAGACAGTGACCACGCCGAGGATTGAAGTGACCAACATCATGAATCCGTAGACGTAGTAGATCTTGTAGGCCCAGAACGACGTGAACACAAAGTACCTAAAACCTCTCTCTCTCTCTCTCTCTCTCTCTCTCTCTCTCTCTCTCTCTCTCTCTCTCTCTCTCTCTCTCTCTCTCTCTCTCTCTCTCTCTCTCTCTCTCTCTCTCTCTCTCTCTCTCTCTCTCTCTCTCTCTCTCTCTCTCTCTCTCTCTCTCTCTCTCTCTCTCTCTCTCTCTCTCTCTCTCTCTCTCTCTCTCTCTCTCTCTCTCTCTCTCTCTCTCTCTCTCTCTCTCTCTCTCTCTCTCTCTCTCTCTCTCTCTCTCTCTCTCTCTCTCCTTTCTACTGATCACCCTCTCCCTCTCTCTCTGCACACTTACATTTCAATAAATATCGACCCGAACGGCAACACTCCTCCCAGAAACACGATCACTCCCGGCTCCATAAACCTGAAATAGGACAGCGTCAGGCTTAGACGCCATCAGCAGACTGAAGAAGAATCCAACAAATTTAATGAGTTTCTCGCAAAAGAACGGTTTCGGATCACTCAAACACAGCTAACAGTTTTACTGTCCGAAGAGAGATGAAAAAGCGTTGAGAAGTAGAGTGAGAGAAAAGAGAGGTACCATTTCTTTTCGGGTATCGGTCGAGGAACGGCGTTTATGCGGCAGGGATAGTTGGCTTGACCACCCAAGTTGCGGCCCAATACCGTACCAACCAGCGTCAACGGCAGGATCACGAACAGACAGATGCAGGTGACTGCGATCTGAAACCTCTACTCTACTCACACAGCACACACTGAATAATCAGTAACAGTAACAGAATGAGAATGTAATTTGGTGTCTAGCGTAACGTTCACTCTTTACTAGCACTGACCAGACAATTATAATTCTTTCCTAGTTGTTTTCCCAACTGACAAAATCGGAAGTACAGGGTGCGTAAAAAAACAACCCAGCAGATTTTTTGCTGTAGCAACCGCAAATCTCAACCGATTTCAGTGAGTCCTATTTTATATGAAAGATAAATTAATTCTTGAAAGTTTGGTGAAGCTTTTATCAAGATATGATGCTTGGTTCCTGAGATATTTGCACTCAAAGTCAAAACAGATTTTGGCAATGAACAAGAGCGATTTTTATTATTCTGTTGCACTTCATAATAAAACCGATTCCTACTGCTCAGGGCCAACGTAACGAGGTCTTTCTGGTGCCACACATGCTTGGTTACTTGATTTGTAAAAGTCTTGTTGCCTCTCAGCTGGCAGCTGTAAAACTCTGCTGGGTTGTTTTTTTTTGACACACCCTGTACATTTTCAAAAGGCCGAATCTCCCTGACTATTCGATCAAAATTGAATACGACCTTTCCTTTTTGCTCATTATCAGACTTGGGCTAGCATTTCAAAACCTCGGTGGGCTGAAGGGGTAGCGCCGGTTTGAAGGGAAGGTAAGCCAAAAAGTCCGATTTATGGCTAAAATCAAACGGATTTTACTTATTTTGCGTTAGAATAGAATAATAATGTTACAATTTACTATTTTGAGCGCATTTACACTAACTTTTATCATTATTTTGTTTATACAAAATTCATTCGAAAACTTCCTAGGGATTGGGACTGGTCAGCCCCTTTCATACATGGGCCGGAAAAATCCGGAGGGGGGTAGGGGGGGTTGGAGACCTCGGGGGGAGGGGGTCCCCCCGAAAAAAAGACAAAAAACGCATATTTTGCCTTAAATAAGCGAAAATTTGCTCCCTCCGGGAGGGGGGGGGTGGGGGAGGGGGGTATGGCCGACCGAGGGGGTATACCCCCTTACCCCCGGCCCATGTATGGCCCCTTTTGCCTACCTCAGCTCAATACTGAGCGCACTCTACCTATTGTTCTGGACTGAAATGTATAGAAAAGGAGTGAGAAGCTATGTAGAGAGAGAGAGAGCAACTGACCATGATGGTGAAGGGGATAGCTCTGGAGGCGTGGTAGTAGATTGCGATGAAGTTAATCATGAACGCAGTGCCGCACACGCCGCAGGGCAGCAGGAAGGCGCTCAGCATCATCTGCTTTATCCACAGCTTCCCTAGACACCCACCACCACCTCTAACACCTGTCTGCCTGCCGAGCAATAAGCAAATACCTCCAAACCGCGAGTACATGCTGCCTCCCGTGTAACCGTTGATAGGCGACGTGGCGGCGTAGACAAAAATAGCCGCACTCAACAGCGAGCCACGTCTAAACTCAGACACAACTGAATGCAACTGCACAGCAAACAATTTGATGGTACTGGATTGGAGATTATAGTAAATCCAGTTTTCCTTAATCCAAGTAGTCGCGTCTTGGCCATGGGTAGTTTACGCTATCCCGTGTGTCACGGCGGCCCCGGCACCCGTGGAAGCGGTGTGTTTGTGGGTTCGAAACCTGTCGAAGCGATGGGAAGTAGTCGACACAAAGCCCAACCCAGGCCATCGAAAGTCAGCAATGGCAAGTAGATAAATGGGAACCAAACCTTAGCTGTCTTGCACACACCAACAGAAAAGGGGAGGGTTGTTGTCAAGGAGGCTGCCGGACCTTGTGTCTCTTTCTGCTCTATAGCAGCTGGCTACTCCTAGTCCGAAAGGACAAAAAGTTGCAACAACAACAACAGAGCACGCTAGTGTTCCACGCATGTATGTACAACGGGTTACCCCATACATGTAACAGGGGGTCTGCCCCCACCGACTTAGGCCAGACCCCCCCCCCCCGGATGGGACCCCCCCCCCCCGAGACGATTTCACCGCCCCCCCTCCGATTTTTCTGGCAAGTAAATTTTCGAGCAAATTTTTGCAATTTTTTACAATTTCACACACAAAAATTGCCAAAATCGCCTGCAAAACAGCACTTTTTAGCTGTATTTCAGCCCAAATTAGCGATTTTTTTGGCAATTTTTAGCCAAAAAATTGCGAATTTTTCGATTTTTGAGCGTTTTTTAGTGACCACCCCCTCCCCCAAAATTTTTGGCTCAGACCCCCCGGCCGGCGCCAGACCCCCCCAACCCCCCTCCCCCATCGGCGGATGACCTGTTACATGTATGGGTTACCCTTAGCTGAAAAGGCCAAACCCCCTCACCAGACAGGTTAAGGGACCCCCGACCAGACATGGGCAAAGGGGGGGGGGCTGAGGGGGGTTAGCCCCCCTCAGGCTCTGACCTACCCCCCTCAGCCGGCCGCTACCCCCCTCAGGAATTTTTTGGAAGGATTTTGTATAGAAAATTATGATAAAAATATGCCTGGATTAGGTGTAAATGAGCTCAGGATAGCTTATTTTAGCTTATTTTAACCAAAAATAAGCCAAAAAACCTTGATTTTAGACAAAAATCGGACTTTTTGGCTTACCACCCCCGCCGCCCCCCCTCAGGCGCTCCTACCCCCCTCCGCCCCCCTCTGGAATTGAAAATTCTGCCCCCCCCCCTCAGCCGAAATGCTAGCCCATGTCTGCCCCCGACCCAAAAAATACAAGTACTATAGTGGCGACAGTACCAATAAACTGGCTCAGAAATCACTAATTTTTAGCCTAAAATTCGCTTGAATAGCCTTTGGAAACCGAATTAGGTGTTTCTACTGCCTGATATTTAAGAGAAATCATCGGTGTTTTTAGAAGCTCTTTTTGTATTTTTTTGCTTGTTTTTAGCTCTAAAACGCGATTTGTCAGCTTAAAATTGTGATTTTTAGCGTCCTTACTGAAAAAACGTGCCAAAAACGCATTTCCAGGCGCTTTGGAGCTTTTTGAAATTTTTGACCCCCTCTGGGCAAAATCCCCCTCGACCCCCTGAAGAAAAACCCCTCCCCCTCCCAAAGGTCGGCCCGGAGCTGTTACACGTATGATTTGGTTGAATTCCGTTCACATGGTCGCGCGCCGCTAACGGCGGATTTACAGACATAGGATAGCATTTCGGCTGAGGCAGACATGGGCAAAGGGGGGGGCTGAGGGGGGGGTTGGCCCCCCTCAGGCTCTGACCTACCCCCCCTCAGCCGGCCGCTACCCCCCCTCAGGAATTTTTTGGAAGAATTTTGTATAGAAAATTATGATAAAAATATGCCTGGATTAGGTGTAAATGAGCTCAGAATAGCTTATTTTAACCAAAAATAAGCCAAAAAACCTTGATTTTAGCCAAAAATCGGACTTTTTGGCTTACCACCCCCTCAGCCCCCCCTCAACCGCTCCTACCCCCCTCAGCCCCCCCTCAGGAATTGAAAATTCTACCCCCCCCCTCAGCCGAAATGCTAGCCCATGTCTGGGCTGAGGGGTGGTAAATTTTCAAATTCCGAGGGGGGCAGCAGCGGCTAATGGGGGTTTGAGGCGATGATGGTAAGCCAAAAAGCCCGATTTTTTTTGCTAAAATAGGTTTTTAGGCTTAAAATAAGCTATTCTGAGCTCATTTACACCTAATCTAAGCATAGTTTTATTATAATTTTCTATACAAAATTGTTCCTAAAAATTCCAGAGGGGGTAGCAGCGGCCTGAGGGGATGCGGAAGGTCAGAGCCTGATGGGGGTCAACCCCCTCACCCCCCCCTTTGCCCATGTCTGCGGATTTATATAATTCTGCCAGTCGGATGGCACTGGCACTTTGTCACGCCGCTCTACCTCGCCATTTAGATTTTTGCCTAATGGATTGCCACAGACCGCAAAATCTAAATCACGAAGGAAAGCGGCGTGATCAAGTGCCAGTGCCATCGGACTGGCAGAATTAAAAATCCGCCGTACCGATCAAACGTGGAACACTTAGCGCGGCCAGCCTGTAGAATCACGGGTTTCAGGACTAATAATGATTCCAACCAAAGGGTTATCTCTCCAAGCCGAAGTCTGAACGCCAAAAATTTTGACGCTATTCTGGAGATTTGGCTACCTTTTCGAGAAATAGACACACCCCCACCGGTTAAATCCTGATACCATAATGTACTGGGGATTTGGGATCCAATAACAAGAATTAAGAACATTACTCGGGTAAGATGGTGCGAGTACAAAGTCGACTAATCTATGACAGCACCACATTATGTGAATGGGTACCGTTACGAATGGTGACTTAAAAAAGAGCTACGCTAGTACTCAGTGTAGAGTTCTCCGATGATGGCCAGAATAATGACGATGGTGGTGACCGTGGCGATCTGGTAGCCGGTGCCGATCAGAGCCGAGAAGAACATGGGGAAGGCCGGCGGTCTGAACACATCGCCATGCACCTGCTTCCAGCCGTACTCGTCTCCCAGGTCTCTCTCCTCAAACACCACACAGATACTTATTATTCTCAGACCGTTCCTTCAGAAGTAATAACAATTATGCTCGGTTTTGGTTTTGGAAACCCTGTGTACAGTAAAATCGGTTGAAAATCCGAATTTCATGTAAGTAAAATGCTCAAAAAACGAATTTGTCCAAACATAAAATCCAATTTTTAATTAGAGGGCCTGAAAGAAGGGTGCGTAGTTGTGCAGCTGTCAAAAAATCTCTATTTACTCAGGCTAAAACTGCTTTAGAACGGCTTCCGACAATTTCTGCTAGAGTTTAGGAGACGTAGGTATATTATAGAGAGACCATTACTATTACCATATCGTCCAGGTCCTCATCTTTGGCATAGCGTGCGTAGTCCTTGCGAAGCGTTCGCATGAGAATCATGGAGACCAGGCCGACCAGAAATATAACCATCATAAAGGAGTTGAATATAGAGAACCAGTGGATCTGAATGCACACACCTAACCACACACTCAGCAACACAAACTTGTCTCACTCTGTGTTGAAAGAAGTTCGGGTCCAAATACTTGTCGAAGCGGTCGTGGTACTTCACGTTCGAGGGTTTCCAGTTAACCTAACACAGTCATGTCTCGTTAATCCGGATATTCGCCTTCCGGACAAGATTATGCCAGGCCCCAATTTTCCCCCATGTTATATGACTCGTTAATCCGGACAGAAGATTTGGAGTCCCAACTTCGAAATTTGTATGGCAAAGTGATTCGTTAATCCGGATTTGGTTAATTTGGACAAAATCCATGCGCAATTTTTCAATTCAGAAGTCAGAACTGAATTTTCAATTCAATAATGCTTTTCCTTGAGGCAGAATGTGATTATTTTTGCCTTTTTACGAGCTATAATCAGCTGAAATAACTTTTTGGGTTTTAATTTGGCGGTAAGCTGCAGAATCTGATATGCAACTAACAAAAAGCTGTCATTTAGGTCTTTGACCCGAAAAACAGTGTTTTAGCTTTGATTCGTTTATCCGGAAATTCGCTAATCCGGACAAAATTGGCCGGTCCCAACTTGTCCGGATTAACGAGACATGACTGTACATACAGTTTAGCAGTCAGGCACTTTGCACCGTTTATGCTACTGGCACCATATAAGGTGCCGGTACGATATATGGTACCGGTACCTAGGCTAGAGGCACAATAGAGTCATTCATGGGCCCCGGGGGGCAATTGAGGTTTACCACCTCCCATCGGTGGCCAATACCACCCCCTCGGCCGGCTATACATCCTCCAGGAGGGAGAAAATTTTCGCTTATAAAGGCTTAAAAAGGCGAAATAGGCGTTTTTTGGACTTTTTTCCGGCCCCCTCCGAGGTCTCCAGGCCACCCTCCGGATTTTTCCAGCCCATGTATGAATAGATGGTACCCCTACCCATGACCATGGGTGCCATGCCGATACCATATGGTACGAAATTTGAATGAAGTGGTACCATTACCGTCACTGTGGCCGAGCATGGTGCCACTACCCCAAGTATCGGTACAATATGGTACCTACCGGCACCTTAAATTGTGCCAGTACGCACCATAAACGGCGTAAAGTGCCCGACTGTTTAAGAAGAAAAGAGCTACCGTACCTCGTAGCTGAAGTCAATTTTGACGCCGGGAGCCAGTTTGACACGGCCGTCCGAGGTGAGGTTGACGTCTACTATTTGATTGAGGTTGTAGCCGAGGTCCAGCTTTTTGTGCGTGAACAACTTATAGACCGGACTGCTGCCTGCCTCGTCCACCTCCCCCACCATCCCTGCAACACCGTTTTAAGTAATAATAAATATTTGTGGGATGAAGTGCAAATGAGTGGTGACCCCAAATGGGCAGGTCGTCAATGTACATCTGGTACCAGTAGTTGTTCCTGACCGCATACACGAACGCCTTGTACTGCTCCTCGGTCAACTCCACCGAACAGTACGTCGTCTTGCTCACATCGGCTGCAACACAACACTCCTCTCTAACATAAACAACCTTCAACCACCACAGTTCTTTCTTAAACTTTCTTGTCTACATGTTAGTCGCGCAGAAAGAGTGTTAGTGGGCAACAGGATGCACAATGTCTAAGAAGAATGGTGCACCCTTACTGAAACAGGAGGAAGCCAGAAAGGTCAATTTCTTAAGTTTCTTTCAGTTGCGTTTTAGTTTCAGAGTAGAGAGAAAGCAGCCCCTTCTTTTTTTGCACTTTGATTAAAAGTAAAAAAAGCCAGATTGAAACGGGTTGCGCTAGAAATCAGTACACTTCAAGCCAGACATGGACTAACATTTCGACTGTAGGAGTGTAGAACTTTGAAATTCTGAGGGCGGATAGAGCGGCGGCAGAAGGGGTGGTAAACCAAATACTCCGGTTTTAAGCTATTCTGAGCTCATTTACTCCAAAGTAAAGCATACGTTTCTCTCTAATTTGGTTTTGCACACAAAAGTCTTCCGAAAACTTCCTGAGGGAGAAAGCATCGGTCTGAGAGGGTAGGTCAGACCCTGAGGTGACCCAGATCCCTTTGCCCAGGTCTGCCTCAGTTAACGCTGACAAAAAGATCGGTTAAGTCGCGAAGTTTGGCTAAGCATTCATTATACAGGGTGTCTCAAAAAAATAATCACATTTGTTTTTACTGCCATTTCCGCAAATTTTGACCAAATAGGCTGAAATTTGGACTATAGGGGGCACAATTGGGGGAATTTTGTGTGTTAAAGTTTGGTGCACTAGGCTTGACTCATTCCCGAGAAATTTCAAAAAAAAAGTGAAATTTGGTAATTTCAATAGTGAAAGCCGGTCACGAAAAATGGAAACATTTCCTTTTCCTGTATCTTTTCTAATTTTTATCGGAATTGGATGATATTTGCAGTGTAAACGCAGAAGCTCAGGGTAATTCATGTGTAAAAGGTTGACGCATGAACTTCAACGCTATAGTTAGAGTTTAGGCGATAATGTAACGTTTTTTCGGTGACCGGCTTTCCCTATTGAAATTACCAAATTTCACTTTTTTTAAAATTTCTCGTGAATTAGCCAAGCCTAATGCACCAAACTTTAACACATAAAATTCCCCGAATTTTGGCACCTATAGTCCGAATTTCAGCCAATTTGGTCAAAATTTGCGGAAATGGCAGTAAAAAGAAATGTGATCATTTTTTGAGACACCCTGTACATTTCTGTTCAACTCTGTTAAGTTTGAAGACAAAGGCTGATGGACTAAAGAATCACTGAGCTTAGGCTTTCAAACAGTTTCGAAGCTTTTAGTAGTATTTTTTATTGTTGTCCCCCCTACTGGGTGCACAGGTACGAAGGTAGTGCAAGCAGCGTGTGTGTGAGTCTTTAAGGATTATGTTGTAGCACAAGGATTGTCTATATATGTAAATTAGTTGTTATGTGTTATATGTATGCTCCTGCCGTTTTACCTGCTGGGTGTCTGGCATCACATTGGAGTAAACTCTGTCTGTCTGTCTGTCTGTGAGGTACCTTTGAACTGTATTTTGAGACCGGAGAAGTCGAGCTCAACTCCGAGTAGGGCCTCTCCGAGGGTTTCGTGGTAATGAGAGATGGACTCCTGAGGTCCCCTGCAGAAGGGGAGAGAGAAGAAGGCGTAGGTCTCCTGTCGGTTGTGGTAAGGACCCACCGTGTTCATCCACAACACCACCTCCTCGCCGTCGTGGTACTAAATTCAATTCACATCTATCCCACATTATCTAACAACACAGGCCAGTCTGTGAGCCGAAATTACACGGTGGATGTCCCATAAATACACATTTAACTGCAACTTGTTATCATACATGGGCCGGAAAAATCCGGAGGGGGGTAGGGGGGTTGCAGACCTCGGGGGGGGGGGGGGGTCCCCGAAAAAAGGCCAAAAAACGCCTATTTTGCCTTCTGTGGCCGGCCGAGGGGGGTATGGCCGGCCGAGGGGGAGGGGTATACCCCCCTTACCCCCCGGCCCATGTATGCTTGTTATCCGCCTTGGTTACTGTTTTGACTTTGAGAGCGAATATCTCAGGAACTAAGCAGAGTACATTAATGAAAATTTCAGCAATCTTTTAAGAATTTCTTTATCTTTCATTTAAAAAAGGATTCATTCAAATCGGTTGAGATTTGCGATTGCTACAGCGAAACAGCTGCTGGGTTGATTTTTTGGCGGACCCTGTATATTGTCTGTCAAGATATAAAATTGCAAAAAATTAGCCCAAATAGTCTGAAGGATTACAGTACAGCAGTACACTACGGCGGCGGTGAATACAGCTGCACAAAAATACTTGCTATAGCTATCATGCAGCATCATCGTCAGCCTGATGCATTTGCATAAATAAAAACTTACAATGTGTTCGTGTTCGTCGGCTTGCAGTTGCACCAAAGAATTGAGGAACACCAGTAGAGCGATTAACAACGATTTAGGAGGTCCCATATTTCTTAGCAAAAATTTCTTCTTCTCTCGCAAACTCCGTCTTTCTGTGTATTTATTTTATTTCTCTTTTTCTGATTTTCTTTGTTTGTTCTGTTGCTTCCGTTATTAAGCGCAGAAGAGCGCATAAACCTTTGATAAGTAATCTTCTTTCTTCTTTCTCTCTCTGCTGACCCCGGAAACAGAATTAGACCATCTTTTTATTTTGTTACCATTGCAACAGTCAGACAGTGAATAGGCTAATAAAGATACAGGAATTAGCAGCATTAACTACATCAAGCTGGAGCGATTTTTGTAGTTAAAACGAGAGCTTTCACTGTTTTAAAGGTCGTTATAGGTATGGTAACACAAATCGCACAACATTTGGTAAAAATCAACATAAACAAGCAGAGAAAAACGTTGTATCAGAAAACTTATCAAATTCGAAGATGTGTTTACTACATGAAAAATACCATACAAAAAGGTAAAATCGATAATGTCTTTAAAAAATGATAATTTAATGCAAAATTATTCCTAAACAAAACAATTTAGCAAAAGCAAATGTTGCGTAGTTTAGTAGAAATGGTAACCACAAAATACGCTGGCACCGCTACCGTACTACAGTGCAGTTGGAAGTGTGTTAAAGAGCGCTGAGTTCAAACTGACTGCGATTTTCTCGTATCACACGTGCACGCAACAGGTCATCCACCGAAGGAGGACGGGGTTGAAGCGTTTCGCGCCGGGCGGGGGTTGGTTTGGGCCGAAATTCTACAGAGTGGTTTCACACTAATACGTGAAAATCGCAATTTTTCGGCTGAAACTGGTCAAAATCGCTAATCTGTTTTATAGTCGATTACAGCAATTTTAGTGTCTGAAATTCAAAAAACCAAAATTGGCTAAGAAAGTTACTTGCCAGAAAAATCGGAGGGGATCGGAAAAATCGAATCGGGGGGGGGGGGTGGGGGTCTGACCTAAGTCGGGTGGGGGCGGGGCAGAAGGACCCCAATGTTATATGTATGGCTCAGATACAGCAAAAAATCGCTGTTTTCGATCAATTTTAGCCATTTTCGTGTCTGACTGTAGTTTGACCCAAAATTACGTACAGTAGAAAATCGGAATTGGGTATTGGTAAAAGTCGTTTCGGGGCTTTGACTTTTGCCGGTGGGCGATGTTGTGTCATTCCAGCGCCCAAAATCTATCTTTGTTCAATATGCAAATTACTTGACTCCTTTGTTTCAGCAGTTTTAAATACAATTAACATGATTTATTATGCAAATATACCAAGAAAATACTTCACTGCATTGATAAGTCCAGATCACAAGCCGTTGACAAACTAGCAAAACTGTCCAATTCGGCGGTTTCATGCTTTCGACACTGTAGACTGGCAGGTTTTCGAGGGTCTACTACACACAAAACAGGAAGCACAAACCGGTACATATCATTAACTCTGACTCAGCAGCAAGACCAAGCGTACTGTAACAAATAATCAGCCAATATCTACAGTTTCTGTTATTATGGTGTGATATTGCAGCTTGTGTAAAAGGTTTCCAATTCAGGAGGAGTTGGCCGAAGTGGCAGGTAGCGAGGTGGGAGTGAAACAAGGAAAGCAGGAATTGAAGGCAGACGTTTTGTTGTCGTGCTGCAGCGAGTGGGCCTGGGCCAGCAAGTTGCTCATCGGCCATTTCAAGTTCATGTCACTGCTCCCCGGCATACTGTAGTGTGTCTGGTACGAAAAGTACGGATGGAACAGCGAAGATCGGAGTGCATTTGAGGTTACAGATGGCAGCGACTGTGAGGCCGAAATTGCTGAAATTCATAAAGTTGTGTCAAAAGAAAATATTCTGAAAATTTTGATCAAATCTTTTTTTTGGAAGGGAATTTTCTCGGAAAATCGCTCATTAGGAAATTAGGAAAAAGGATTCTAGGAAATCACTTGCATGAGTGGTTTTAGTAGTGATGTGCGAGGGTGTACAACAAGCTAAAAATTCCAGAAACGCGAATGGCTGTTCAAGTATAAGTAGCTAAAAATAATGGGGCCGTGATAAATTTAGCCAATAACATACAAGCAGCTCCAACTCCGAGTTTGTTTCTGAGTATCCGTGAAATAGAGCTGACCGAAGGTACGTTGTATTTGTCGCAGACGCCATCTTGAATCAGTCGGTCGCGAATTTCCCAAGCAAAAATACCTGGATCTCTGGATTTCAGCTGTCGTATGTGTTCCACCACCTAGAATCCATCATAATTTTTTTCATAAAATAGGACAATAATAAACCTAGCTAACTAACCTTAGGAGTAGTGACTCTGGGTTTGCTTCCCCCGATCGCCCCCGGCATAATCGAGCCGGATTCGCTAAATCGGGCCAGAATTTTGCTCACGCATCCGTGCGAAATTCTGAGCTGACGAGAAATGTCGCACGGCCTGACACCATGGTGAGCCAACTCCACAATTCTCATGCGCAGAGCCAGTGGAAGTGGACGGCCGTTTACGAACAAACCGCCCAGCTGATTCACCTCTCCATACGGTAGCTCTGCAAGACAGAAAACTCAGTGAGCTGGGGATCGGAATTGCAATTTTTCTGCGAAAAAAATTGAGTTGTCTTGTCAGTAAACTGTTTCAATAAAATAACCTAAGAAATCTACAGCTTCTGGAATAGTATTGAATCAGTTGTTAATCAACACAGATTTAGCAGCAAGTTCCACATATGAATCAACCTTAACCTTATGTTTAAACTCTGTTCCACTTCACAAAAACCTTCCCCATGTTTTCTTCGAAATAGAAGATCTTCAAAATCGTCATTTTGCTGCTTTTCGATGGAAAGTCACATTTAGCCATGTTTTGTGAAATTCCCCAATTTTAGTGCCTTTTGGGCTGCAGACGCGCTCCGTATGTTTTAAGCCCAATGGCAACCCCAATCACGCCCGCAAGTTCACCAGTTGTCTGTCATGTTAATTTTTACTGAACATTTGAGTCAAATCAATAAAAAACTGACCGAGAACGCATGTGAGTGAAGGTCAAGAAAGCGCTGGGACATTTTTAAATCTATACTGTATGTGAGAAAAACCTACAAACTACAGTACATATAAAACGTGCTAAAACTGTTAAGTTTACATTGCGTTTGTAGACTATTTTTTCGGAATTTTCTCGCCAAGGTTGGCCATTGCTAAGCAGAAAATTCAAACTACAGAGACCTCTCAAAACTGTGCCCTCACCCATAACAGGTCAGGTCATCCATCCACCTATAGGACAGGGAAGTTGGGGTGTCGGGACGGCCGGGGGCACTGAGCCCAAATTCTAGGGGACGGGGACTGGGCAATAACAAACGCTCCAATTCGCAAAAAATCGCTATTTTGCACCAAAAATCGCAAATTTGGGCTCAAATACAGCTGAAAAGTGCTGTTTATAGGCGAACTTTACAAAAATTTGCTGAATAAATAAATTACTCGCCAAAAAATTGTCGCGGGGGTCCCGATCGAGAGACTGGGCTAAGTCGGGTGGAGGAAGTCCTCGGACCCCTAGCAGTGGCGTACACAGGATTTTGCAAAGGGGGTGTAAAATTTTTAAGTTGCCTGGTTGGGCCGTTGCCTTTTCGCAAAATTAGGCTTCAAAAACGTGTTAAAAAGCATTCTGAGCTTAAAAATGACCGAAATTACAAATTTTAGTACCTTAAAGTAGTTGGGCTTCTGCCCGACCAGGGCGAGAAATTTTTTAAAATTTAGCCTTCGAAAACGCATTTAGAAGGCATACATGTAACAGGTCATCGCCGAAAGGGGGAGGGGGGTTGGGGTCGGTCTGGCGCCGGCCGGGGGGTCTGAGCCAAAATTTTGGGAGGGGGGTCAGGCACTAAAAAACGCTCAAAAATCGAAAAAATCGCAATTTTTGGGCTAAAAATCGTCAAAAATCGCTAATTTGGGCTGAAATACAGCTAAAAAGTGCTGTTTTACAGGCGATTTTGGCAATTTTTGTGTCTGAAATTGCAAAAAATTACAAAAATTTGCTAAAAAATTAGTTACCAGAAAAATCGGAGGGGTCCCCATCCGGGGGGGTCTGGCCTAAGTCGGGTGGGGGGCAGACCCCCAGACCCCCCTGTTACATGTATGTTAGAATAGAAGGTATTCTGAACATAAAATAGACAATTTTAGTACATAATTAATTCATTTCTCTTATTTTTGCCTAATTTTTCCTCCCTACCTTACACCCTACACCCCTGGGTACGCCACTGACCCCTAGTTACATGTATGAGAGGACGTACCAATTTTGCTCTTGGCGGTTCCAGTCACATCGACCGTGGCAGGGTTGGGTTGCACCCAAAAAGCAGGCGACTGTTTGTCGTCGGAGGCGGCGGCAGTCAGTCCCCAACAGCCATAGGGCATCATCTCGGCGCTTTCTGCTCCAAAAATGCGCATCGGAGCGCGCTACCGTGGCCGAGCGGCGGCGCAGCTCTCTGATTGGTCGGGAGCCCCGGAGCGGCGTGCTGATTGGTGGACCGGCGGTTTGTTTGGCGAGCAAGCATAATGGCCTGCACAAACAGAGAGAAGAACGATGACTTGTGGACAAGCCTCGACAGCTACTGTTACGCCGCGCTCTCAGCTAAGCATTGGGAAAAGGTGTCCGGTCTCACACTTGCGCTATGACAGATGGGAATCATCTGACTGACTGACTGACTGGAATGTTAAAGACCCGACAGACAAAGCTCTACTGCAAACAGATCAATCGATACAAACAAAATAGTTGTTGGAGGAGGTAGCTCTGCCCTGACGCTAAGCTGGCGTAGACTAGAAAGAAACTGCTTGCAAAACTCTTGGCCTTTTCTTCTTCTGCGGATTTAAGGCCAGAATTCAAATTTGGCGCCAACCTGATGATGAAATCGAATGTTTCAGCACGAAATGTACAGTAACCTCTTGAACTTGTGATTTTGACTGCGGGCTTGTGACCTAATTCAGTGGATTTTGCAGAGGAGGTCAAAATTTTGAAATCGCCTAACTAGGCCGCTGCCCAGGCAACGCGAGAAAATTTTGAAAAATTAGCGTTTAGAACCGATCCTGAGCATAAAATAGACAGGTGTTTGTTGGTCGTACTGGATTACCTCCGCCGCAAAGGGGTGTACCACCCTACACCCCCTGGGCACGCTACTGACCGAATTTGTAATTTGTTGTAATGTCTGATGTGGCCAAGACCCTGTGCCAAATGTTGTCATAATTTTTATAGTTGCTTTTTTGTTGTTTTGACCCACACGACTAGGGTTCAAAACCGGCTGAAGGGCGTAATTTAACAAATAGACTGACTGTAAGTTCACTTTAGCAGTGGTGGCAAAATTAGAGTTGCCAAGCTAAAGCAGCAGTGCAGTAGACAAGAGGTAGGCAGGTGTTTGAGCAAGTTCTAATCGTTCGGTGCAGCCGGTCGCCCTCGACTGACGTGTATCAGTGCGTCGCCGAAATCCTCGCAGGCATTTCGGTCCGACCGTGACTGGCGTCCTGTCCAAATATTTGCGTTGCTCTTACCAAAACACCACCAACTGGCACCCGTCGAGCTACCGTAATGCGCAACTGTGGGCGGCCACCTTTGGGAAGGCGATAGGGCTACTGGTGACCCTACTCAAACAAGCCCAATCTGGGAGACCCACCGAAAGCCGATTATCGCTCGCTCTCCCTTTGTCTATCTGCCAATAGACTCTTTGCTCTCGAGCAGCTCCTTGACAGATGCGAAAAGCTTTTTGTAACTGCTCAAGGTGTCCCTAGAGTCTTTCTATCTTTTATTGATACACAGTTTTTCTTTCACCAAAAATTTGGAGTGTTGTTAAAGTAAGCGGTCTTTCTTTGATAAAACGCGCAATCGGCCGAGAAAACTTGATCCGCAACTTGCAAAGAAACAAAGTTTTACAGGGTTCGTGCGGCTTTTGTATAGCAAAATTCCCTGACCTTTCCCTGACTTTTCCATAACCAAAGTAAAAATTCCCTGACCAACCAGGGTGAGAAAACTGCAACCAATGTGAGAAAATTTTGAAAAATTGGCTTTGTAAAACGGATTTAAACGGTATTCACAGGGTAAATTTCCGGTTTAAGTAGTAGCATTATAAAGTCAGAAGACCGATATTCAAAAAGGTGGTGTGTAAAGTTCTGACAGGCCCATTTGGCGGCGAGATGTTCCTGCTGCTATCAAATTTTTCCCTGACGAGACACCAAATTCCCTGACTTTTCCCTGATTCCCTGACTTTTTTAAATTCCCCGACTTTTCCATGACTCCCTGACTTTCCAGGTCCCGCACGAACCCTGTTTTAGGTCTCCCCGACTTGGGTAGAGAGGATACCGCCTTTTATGGTAGAATATCCGACTGTTAAAGAGCTCCGATATTTTACTCCTGAAAGGATAATTCGGACTTGTCGTTCTAATTTCGAGTTAAACGAACCGAAATTTGACGCGCTGGCGTTCTAAAACGGTGGGAATAAAGAAAAACCTAGCAAAAAAGTCAGGATGCCATAACTATTGGCCGACCCATATACGTACATTATACATTAGCGCTAAAGCGTGAAGGTTAACTGCCTCAAACAACCCAGCGACAGATGCCCAGCACAGAAAGAGTCGCTCGCATCCGCTATAAACCAGCTCTAACTTCTTGACTGAGAAATTTCGAGTGTCTGCCCAGCGCAACCGTGAACTTGTAACTGCTACACAGATGGCCTCGGACATTTAAAACGGTCTTTTCTTCCAGCGTTAAATTGTTGACTAAGAAAGGCAGTCAGGCACATAACGCCATTTATGGTACCGGACCGGTACCTAGGGTAGTGGTACCATAAACGGCGTTAAGTGCCTGACTGTAAGATTCGTATCAACTCTCAGTGCAAAAATCTCAGCATTTTTCCCCGACCAAAACGGGACCACATGTAATGTAAGCATGGCGAAAACGCAACGTATAACGGAAGGAAATATAATTCTGCTCGTGCACAGACTGCGGTGAATTCGGATCACACATTAAGGTGTATTCGTACTGGTGTAGAAAAAATGCCGGGCGACTTTTGCGACATGTCTGTCTGTAATTTACGCACCAACACGCCAGGCGACATATCCCATGCGTTGTTGGAGGCGAAAGATGTTACGCGGCGTGTTGATGCGTAGATTACAAACCTGTCACCCTACAGAAAAGTAGACGGGCGATTATTTTTAAACGAGTATCATTGATGTACATTGGGGTTCCCTCAGGGGGCGGAAATAAAACTCTACTAAAAACTTCCAAAAGCTGGTAGGAAGCCTCTCGGTGCATTTTCAAGCCATATAAATCAATTTTGGCAACTACGCACCATTGGTCGAGGCAACCACCCAAATTTTCGTCGAAATTTCGATTTCTGGACAAAATCTTGGTTGAAAAACTAGATTTTAGGCAGTCTTTTAATCAAACATTTCATTTTAACTAAAAATTTGAATTTTAGCCGAAATTACGAATTTTTAGACAAAACTTCGCCGAAAATCCAAATTTCCCGCCGAATATTTGCACCTAAGCCAGGGCAACTATGCATGGAAATCCGGCTGTCCCCTGAGCGGCCGATCGTGCACACGCATGACCAGTATGAATACACTTTTACGCCGAATACAAAAAGCTATGGATGGCACCATAGATAAGCAAATTTTATAAACTTCAGTTAGATAAGTTGGCATGGGTGCTTGCTTATACAAAGACAAAAGATGAGAAGGCGAGGTCAATTCTCGAGAAAAGCCACGTAATCAATCAGTTTGGACATGTCATTTTCTCCGGCAGTGGTTTGAGTGTGACAAACCGGTTTGACCGGGTAAACCAGAGCCTTGGGAGCGTCCACACGCCATCCTTCGGCTACTGCCAGCTGGTTGGCCTCCAGCTCCGATACGCCCGTCATTGCGGCCAATTGACTCAGTCTCAGTGATGTGTAGGCCTTGGCTACCAATGCCACTGCCCTTATCTTCACACTACATTGCAGTTCTGATAAAAGCCAGCTGAAATATACTGTAGAATTAACCTCATATTATATTACAGTCTGGCACTTAGACTTAACGCCGTTTGTGGTACTGACACCATATATGGTACCACTACCCATGGCCTTGGGTGCGGTATACCATATGGTACGAAATTTGAACAGAGTGGTACCACAACATGGCTAGGGCCCGACCGGATACAAATTTACAAATTCCGGATCCGGATATGCCGGATATCATTATTCAACTTAAATTTTTTTGAATGCAATAAACGACATATATACATTTCTTTGTTCTATAACAGTTGATTCAAAACAACATCTAATAATTGTAGTTCAAACTATGGTTGGATGATATCGGGTTTTTGCGATGCATGTGATATTGCATATGAATATATGCATGCAATCTCTAGTGCATATTGATATTGCATATATCATATGCATGCAAAAATGAGATATGTACATATTTTTTGCATATTTGCATACTTTATCACCGCGGCTAGAAATTGATAACTGGACGCTTTCCAAGCATTTTCGAGTTTGGTCGGAATGTCTATGCAATCTTTAGCATTTATTAGGCATACCTATTTTACAGATACAGACCTCATCTGGAAAAAACAGAAGGGGAAACACAGTTTGGCATGAAAGTTCAGCTCATTTCGTAATTTTTAGATAAAAATGGTTTACATCACAGACTTTTGGCTAAATTATTGTTTGCATGTTCAGATTTGTTCTCTCTAATGTGGTATACTTAGCCGACCATTTGGTAGACCTGTCGACCAGACCACCTTCATCGGATCTTTGCCAAATTTTGCAAGTTAACCAATCTATATGGACTTAAGAACCTGAAGAGCTCAGCTTTCTAACACAACCGGTTAAATCTGGCGGATTTTTATTTTCAGTCAAGGCCGATAGGAGCACTAAAATACTTCCTGGCAAGCTGAAAAACTGTTTTTAGAACCATACAACTGCCGCATCTAACAAACATTGGGTCGAATGCAATATTTATGTTCAAAATACGCAAAAATCAGTTTTCGGTGTGTTGGGGGGAGCGCGGAGGGGGGGGTGGGGGGGGGGGGGGGGGGGGGGCGGCGGGGCATGGCGGAGGGCGGGTCCGGCGGGCGGGGGGGGGGGGTAATAAATATAAATGATAAATAAATATTATTACCGGCAGCCAAGGCTGCCGGTATAAGATTAGCTTTTCGTTAAGCGTGTAGGATGCAATTGCATCTTAAGGCGTATGCTCTCGGCGCCGTTCCGCTCGCTCGTTTTAAAGCTGCTAGCCTTTAGACACTCCAGCAGGAAGGAGAGTTTACTCAAACAGTTCGTTCTCAGTCATTTCTCTATGAATTCGGCTCAGATTTTCAGGATTTATTAACCAGATAACTAGGTGCATATTGCGAAAGTTTGGCCCGAAAATTCCAAGTCCTGCTGGTTCCGTGGCTCGAAAACTGACAAGAGCTTACTGTGAATTGCAACTGAAAGCTGTTTTTTTGAAAGAATAGCAAAACAGAAAACTGCTTTTAAAGGAATACTTGAAGAGTTTACAGTCTGACAGAATTGTTTGATTTTAAAGAACTAGCTAAAGAGTTACTGTCAGAAACAATTGCTTGAAAGACAAAAAAGCGTTTTGAAAGTATGGTCTGAAACTTTTACTATCAGAAATAATTGCTTAAAAGAGTGTCAGTAATATAGATATGTATGTACTACGTAATGCAGTGTTGTTGGGGTTTTTAAACGGAAATAGAGAGGAATAAGAATATGGTAATATTTTGGTCCATTTATTTAGTGCATTTCAAACTTCCTTGATATCCTAGTGCAGTCCAACAAAGGAAAGGACAGTTTCCCCATCACTCATAATTTATTAATGCCTTTGGATACCTATATTGTACCTGCACAATTTTGGTGCGAAACTTTCAACTCCTGCAAGATGCTGTGTGCCGAAAACTAAGAGCTAGGGCGGTCCACCTAAACTGTGATCTTTTAGTAATACCAAGAGTATAGCCTCGAATGAAATTTGTAAAGCCGATCGATCCCCATTTGGCATAACATAGATACAGTACTACTGACTGGGCACCCGTGTACCTCAAGGGCACTAAAAATTGCTAAATCTCAAGAAGATGCCTGAATGTGACTTTCCTTTCTGTGGAAATTCCTCAATTTCAGTGCCCTTTGCTATGCTGTCACCAAGAATTGCTTGAAGAGAAAACTATATATTAAAAAACTGCCTGTATTGTTTACTGTGAGAAAAAATTGCTAGAAAGATAAACCATGGCTAGAACCGTAGCAAATCCCGGGGTTGTATGTTTAGTGTGTACACCCCTGCCCCCAGTAGCGGAGGAGGTAGAAATAAATTGGGCAAAAATAAGACAAACGAATAAAAATTGTGACCTACACCTGTCTATTTTATGCTCAGAATGCGTTCTAAATGTTTTTACTGGCAGCCAAGGCTTATGATTCGTTTTTGTTGCAGCTTAAGTCAGACATGGGCAAGGGGGGGCTGAGGGGGGTTGACCTCTCTCAGGCTCTGACCTACCCCCCTCAGCCGGCCGCTACCCCCCTCAGGAAAAATATGACTGGATTAGGTGTAAGTGAGCTCAGAATAGCTTATTGTAGCTCATTTTAATGAAAAATATGCCAAAAATCGGACTTTTAGGCTTACCACCCCCTCAGGCGCTTCTACCCCCCTCAGCCCCTAAGGAATTGAAAATTCTACAACCCCTCAGCCGAAATGCTAGCCCATGTCTGGCTTAATTGTATGGGCCATGCAGACATATCTTAAAGCGTGTGGGCTGGGCGCGGCTGGCTCGTAGCAAGCTGCTTATCTTGAGACACCGCACCTGGAAGGAAACAGGCGACTGGAGTAAACAAGCGTCTCGCCACATTTGCCTTGCACCGGTGCATAGCGTTGGGTTTCGAGCTGCGCTCAGCTTTTATTACTCGTGCTTTCTTTCAATTATGTGTTCCCAGAAATAACTGCCTGCCAGAGAAAACTGTTTTCTGAAGGAACGCTGCATAAAAAACTTATCAAATAGAAATAATTGGATGAAAGAGAAAACTACTTTTTGAAAGAGCTACCTAACGAGTTTACTGTCAGAAAGAATTACTTCAAAGAGAAAACTCCTTATTGAAAGAGCTACCGAAAGAGTTTACTGTCAGAAAGAATTACTTCAAAGAGAAATCTACTTATTGAAAGAGCTACCTAAAGAGTTTACTGTCAGAAAGAATTACTTCAAAGAGAAAACTAGTATTGAAAGTGCTACCTAAAGAGTTTATTGTCAGAAAGAATTACTTCAAAGAGAAAACTAGTATTGAAAGTGCTACCTAAAGAGTTTATTGTCAGAAAGAATTACTTCAAAGAGAAAACTAGTATTGAAAGTGCTACCTAAAGAGTTTATTGTCAGAAAGAATTACTTCAAAGAGAAAACTACTTATTGAAAGAGCTACCTAAAGAGTTTACTGTCAGAAAGAATTACTTCAAAGAGAAAACTAGTATTGAAAGTGCTACCTAAAGAGTTTATTGTCAGAAAGAATTACTTCAAAGAGAAAACTAGTATTGAAAGTGCTACCTAAAGAGTTTATTGTCAGAAAGAATTACTTCAAAGAGAAAACTACTTATTGAAAGAGCTACCTAAAGAGTTTACTGTCAGAAAGAATTACTTCAAAGAGAAAACTAGTATTGAAAGTGCTACCTAAAGAGTTTATTGTCAGAAAGAATTACTTCAAAGAGAAAACTAGTATTGAAAGTGCTACCTAAAGAGTTTATTGTCAGAAAGAATTACTTCAAAGAGAAAACTAGTATTGAAAGTGCTACCTAAAGAGTTTACTGTCAGAAAGAATTACTTCAAAGAGAAAACTACTATTGAAAGAGCTACCTAAAGAGTTTACTGTCAGAAAGAATTACTTCAAAGAGAAAACTACGTATTGAAAGAGCTACCTAAAGAGTTTACTGTCAGAAATAATTACTTCACAGAGTAAACTACTATTGAAAGAGCTACCTAAAGAGTTTACTGTCAGAGAGAATTACTTCAAAGAGAAAACTACTTTTGAAAGAGCTACCTAAAGAGTTTACTGTCAGAGAGAATTACTTCAAAGAGAAAACTACTTTTGAAAGAGCTACCTAAAGAGTTTACTGTCAGAGAGAATTACTTCAAAGAGAAAACTACTTTTGAAAGAGCTACCTAAAGAGTTTACTGTCAGAAAGAATTACTTCAAAGAGAAAACTACTTTTTGTTAAGACCTATGTACCCGAAGTGCTTACACTCAGAATAACTTGCTTGAAACAAATTTCTTTTCAATTGAAGAGCTTGCCCTTAGAGCAGAATTGCTTGAACGAGAAAACTGCTTTGTTGAAAGGTTTTCCTAAAGAGTGTTCGAACTGCTTGAAAGAGAAAACTTCTTTCTTGAAAGGTTCATGTACCTAAAGAGTGCCAGAATTGTTTGGAAGCGAAAGCTGCTTTTTGAAAGATTTACCAAAAGAGTTCCATAATTCTTTGGAAGGGATAGCTGCAGTTTTTGCCTAAAGAGTACCACAATTCTTAGGATTGTAAAGGAAAATTCCTGTTTTTGAAAGATTTGCCTAAAGAGTGCTAGAATTCTTTGGAAGAGAAAGCTGCTTTTTGAAAGATTTGCCTAAAGAGTGCCAGAATCCTTTGGAAGCGAAAGCTGCTTTTTGAAATATTTGCCTAAAGAGTGCCAGAATCCTTTGGAAGCGATAGCTGCTTTTTGAAATATTTGCCTAAAGAGTGCCAGAATTCTTTGGAAGCGAAAGCTGTTTTCTGAAAGATTTGCCTAAAGAGTGGCAGAATTCTTTGGAAGGAAAGCTCCTTTTTGAAAGATTTGCCTAAACAGTGCCAGAATCCTTTGGAAGCGAAGGCTGCTTTTTGAAAGATTTGCCTAAAGAGTGCCAGAATCCTTTGGAAGCAAACGCTACTTTTTGAAAGATTTGCCTAAAGAGTGCCAGAATTCTTTGGAAGCGAAAGCTGCTTTTTGAAAGATTTACCTAAAGAGTGCCAGAATTCTTTGGAAGCGAAAGCTGCTTTTTGAAAGATTTGCCTAAAGAGTGCCAGAATCCTTTGGAAGCGAAAGCTGCTTTTTGAAATATTTGCCTAAAGAGTGCCAGAATCCTTTGGAAGCGATAGCTGCTTTTTGAAATATTTGCCTAAAGAGTGCCAGAATTCTTTGGAAGCGAAAGCTGTTTTCTGAAAGATTTGCCTAAAGAGTGGCAGAATTCTTTGGAAGGAAAGCTCCTTTTTGAAAGATTTGCCTAAACAGTGCCAGAATCCTTTGGAAGCGAAGGCTGCTTTTTGAAAGATTTGCCTAAAGAGTGCCAGAATCCTTTGGAAGCAAACGCTACTTTTTGAAAGATTTGCCTAAAGAGTGCCAGAATTCTTTGGAAGCGAAAGCTGCTTTTTGAAAGATTTACCTAAAGAGTGCCAGAATTCTTTGGAAGCGAAAGCTGCTTTTTGAAAGATTTGCCTAAAGAGTGCCAGAATCCTTTGGAAGCGAAGGCTGCTTTTTGAAAGATTTGCCTAAAGAGTGCCAGAATCCTTTGGAAGCGAAGGCTGCTTTTTGAAAGATTTGCCTAAAGAGTGCCAGAATTCTTTGGAAGCGAAAGCTGTTTTTTGAAAGATTTGCCTAAAGAGTAGCAGAATTCTTTCGAAAGAAAGCTCCTTTTTGAAAGATTTGTCTAAAGAGTGCCAGAATTCTTTGGAAGGAAAGCTTCTTTTTTGAAAGATTTGCCTAAAGAGTTCCAGAACCCTTTGGAAGCGAAGGCTGCTTTTTGAAAGATTTGCCTAAAGAGTGCCAGAACCCTTTCGAAGCGAAGGCTGCTTTTTGAAAGATTTGCCTAAAGAGTGCCAGAATCCTTAAGAAGCGAAAGCTACTTTTTGAAAGATTTGCCTAAAGAGTGCCAGAATTCTTTGGATTGGAAGGGAAAATTTCTCTTTTTGAAAGATTTGCCTAAAAAGTGCCAGAATTCTTTGGAAGCGAAAGCTGCTTTTTTGAAGGATTTGCCTAAAGAGTGCCAGTATTCTTTGGAAGCGAAAGCTGCTTTTTGAAGGATTTGCCTAAAGAGTGCCAGAATTCTTTGGAAGCGAAAGCTGCTTTTTGAAAGATTTGTCTAAAGAGTGCCAGAATTCTTTGGAAGGAAAGCTCCTTTTCGAAAGATTTGCCTAAAATGTGCCAGAATTCTTTGGAAGCGAAAGCTGCTTTTTGAAGGATTTGCCTAAAGAGTGCCAGAATCCTTTGGAAGCGAAAGCTGCTTTTTGAAATATTTGCCTAAAGAGTGCCAGAATTCTTTGGAAGCGAAAGCTGTTTTCTGAAACATTTGCCTAAAGAGTGGCAGAATTCTTTGGAAGGAAAGCTGCTTTTTGAAAGATTTGCCTAAAGAGTGGCAGAATTCTTTGGATTGGAAGGGAAAATTTCTATTTTGAAAAGATTTGCCTAAAAAGAGCCAGAATTCTTTGGAAGCAAAAGCTGCTTTTTGAAGGATTTGCCCAAAGAGTGCCAGAATTCTTTGGAAGCGAAAGCTGCTTTTTGAAAGATTTGCCTAAAGAGTGCCAGAATTCTTTGGAAGCGAAAGCTGCTTTTTGAAAGATTTGCCTAAAGAGTGCCAGAATTCTTTGGAAGCGAAAGCTGCTTTTTTGAAAGATTTCCCTAAAGAGTGCCAGAAATCTTTGGGAGGAAAGCTCCTTTTTGAAAGATTTGCGTAAAGAGTGCCAGAATTCTTTGGAAGCGAAAGCTACTTTTTGAAAGATTTGTCTAAAGAGTTCCAGAATTCTTTGGAAGCGAAGGCTGCTTTTTGAAAGATTTGTCTAAAGAGTGCCAGTTTGGAAGGAAAGCTCCTTTTTGAAAGATTTGCCTAAAGAGTGCCAGAATCCTTTGGAAGCGAAAGCTACTTTTTGAAAGATTTGCCTAAAGAGTGCCAGAATTCTTTGGATTGGAAGGGAAAATTTCTCTTTTTGAAAGATTTGCCTAAAAAGTGCCAGAATTCTTTGGAAGCGAAAGCTGCTTTTTTGAAGGATTTGCCTAAAGAGTGCCAGTATTCTTTGGAAGCGAAAGCTGCTTTTTGAAGGCTTTGCCTAAAGAGTGCCAGAATTCTTTGGAAGCGAAAGCTGCTTTTTGAAAGATTTGTCTAAAGAGTGCCAGAATTCTTTGGAAGGAAAGCTCCTTTTCGAAAGATTTGCCTAAAATGTGCCAGAATTCTTTGGAAGCGAAAGCTGCTTTTTGAAGGATTTGCCTAAAGAGTGCCAGAATCCTTTGGAAGCGAAAGCTGCTTTTTGAAATATTTGCCTAAAGAGTGCCAGAATTCTTTGGAAGCGAAAGCTGTTTTCTGAAACATTTGCCTAAAGAGTGGCAGAATTCTTTGGAAGGAAAGCTGCTTTTTGAAAGATTTGCCTAAAGAGTGGCAGAATTCTTTGGATTGGAAGGGAAAATTTCTATTTTGAAAAGATTTGCCTAAAAAGAGCCAGAATTCTTTGGAAGCAAAAGCTGCTTTTTGAAGGATTTGCCCAAAGAGTGCCAGAATTCTTTGGAAGCGAAAGCTGCTTTTTTGAAAGATTTGCCTAAAGAGTGCCAGTACTCTTTGGAAGCGAAAGCTGCTTTTTGAAAGATTTGCCTAAAGAGTGCCAGAATTCTTTGGAAGCGAAAGCTGCTTTTTTGAAAGATTTCCCTAAAGAGTGCCAGAAATCTTTGGGAGGAAAGCTCCTTTTTGAAAGATTTGCCTAAAGAGTGCCAGAATTCTTTGGAAGCGAAAGCTGCTTTTTGAAAGATTTGCCTAAAGAGTGCCAGAATTCTTTGGAAGCCAAAGCTGCTTTTTGAAATATTTGCCTAAAGAGTGCCAGAATTCTTTGGATTGGAAGGGAAAATTTCCGTTTTTGAAAGATTTGCCTAAAAAGTGCCAGAATTCTTTGGAAGCGAAAGCTGCTTTTTGGAGGATTTGCCTAAAGAGTGCCAGAATTGTTTGGAAGCGAAAGCTGCTTTTGGAAAGATTTGCTTAAAGAGTGCGAGAATTCTTTGGAAGTGAAAGCTGCTTTTTCAAAGATTTGCCTAAAGAGTGCCAGAATTCTTTGGAAGCGAAAGCTGCTTTTTCAAAGATTTGCCTAAAGAGTGCCAGAATTCTTTGGAAGGAGAGCTCCTTTTTGAAAGATTTGTCTAAAGAGTGCCAGAATTCTTTGGAAGGAAAGCTCCTTTTTGAAACATTTGCCTAAAGAGTGCCAGAATCCTTTGGAAGCGAAGGCTGCTTTTTGAAAGATTTGCATAAAGAGTGCCAGAATTCTTTGGAAGCGAAAGCTGCTTTTTGAAAGATTTGTCTAAAGAGTGCTAGAATTCTTTTGGAAGCGAAAGCTGCTTTTTGAAAGATTTGCCTAAAGAGTGCCAGAATTCTTTGGAAGGAGAGCTCCTTTTTGAAAGATTTGTCTAAAGAGTGCCAGAATTCTTTGGAAGGAAAGCTTCTTTTTTGAAAGATTTGCCTAAAGAGTTCCAGAACCCTTTGGAAGCGAAGGCTGCTTTTTGAAAGATTTGCCTAAAGAGTGCCAGAACCCTTTCGAAGCGAAGGCTGCTTTTTGAAAGATTTGCCTAAAGAGTGCCAGAATCCTTTGGAAGCGAAAGCTACTTTTTGAAAGATTTGCCTAAAGAGTGCCAGAATTCTTTGGATTGGAAGGGAAAATTTCTCTTTTTGAAAGATTTGCCTAAAAAGTGCCAGAATTCTTTGGAAGCGAAAGCTGCTTTTTTGAAGGATTTGCCTAAAGAGTGCCAGTATTCTTTGGAAGCGAAAGCTGCTTTTTGAAAGATTTGCCTAAAGAGTGCCAGAATTCTTTGGAAGCGAAAGCTGCTTTTTGAAAGATTTGTCTAAAGAGTGCCAGAATTCTTTGGAAGGAAAGCTCCTTTTCGAAAGATTTGCCTAAAAAGTGCCAGAATTCTTTGGAAGCGAAAGCTGCTTTTTGAAGGATTTGCCTAAAGAGTGCCAGAATTCTTTGGAAGCGAAAGCTGCTTATTGAAAGATTTGTCTAAAGAGTGCCAGAATTCTTTGGAAGGAAAGCTTCTTTTTTGAAAGATTTGCCTAAAGAGTTCCAGAACCATACATGTAACAGGGGGGGTCTGGGGGGGTCTGCCCCCCACCCGAAATAGGCCAGACCCCCCCGGACGGGGACCCCCCCCCCCCCCCCCCCGAGACGATTTCACCGACCCCCCCCCCCTCCGATTTTTCTGGCAAGTAAATTTTCGAGCAAATTTTTGCAATTATTTACAATTTCACACACAAAAATTGCCAAAATCGCCTGCAAAACAGCACTTTTTAGCTGTATTTCAGCCCAAATTAGCGATTTTTGGCAATTTTTAGGCAAAAAAATTGCGATTTTTTCGATTTTTGAGCGTTTTTTAGTGCCCACCCCGCCCCCTAAATTTCGGCTCAGACCCCCCCCCGGCCGGCGCCAGACCCCCCCAACCCCCCCTCCCCCCATCGGCGGATGACCTGTTACATGTATGTCCAGAACCCTTTGGAAGCGAAGGCTGCTTTTTGAAAGATTTGCCTAAAGAGTGCCAGAACCCTTTCGAAGCGAAGGCTGCTTTTTGAAAGATTTGCCTAAAGAGTGCCAGAATCCTTTGGAAGCGAAAGCTACTTTTTGAAAGATTTGCCTAAAGAGTGCCAGAATCCTTTGGAAGCGAAAGCTACTTTTTGAAAGATTTGCCTAAAGAGTGCCAGAATCCTTTGGAAGCGAAAGCTACTTTTTGAAAGATTTGCCTAAAAAGTGCCAGAATTCTTTGGAAGCGAAAGCTGCTTTTTGGAGGATTTGCCTAAAGAGTGCCAGTATTCTTTGGAAGTGAAAGCTGCTTTTTGAAAGATTTGCCTAAAGAGTGGCAGAATTCTTTGGAAGCGAAAGCTGCTTTTTGAAAGATTTGCCTAAAGAGTGCCAGAATTCTTTGGATTGGAAGGGAAAATTTCTATTTTGGAAAGATTTGCCTAAAAAGAGCCAAAATTCTTTGGAAGCAAAAGCTGCTTTTTGAAGGATTTGCCTAAAGAGTGCCAGAATTCTTTGGAAGCGAAAGCTGCTTTTTTGAAAGATTTGCCTAAAGAGTGCCAGTACTCTTTGGAAGCGAAAGCTGCTTTTTGAAAGATTTGCCTAAAGAGTGCCAGAATTCTTTGGAAGCGAAAGCTGCTTTTTTGAAAGATTTCCCTAAAGAGTGCCAGAAATCTTTGGGAGGAAAGCTCCTTTTTGAAAGATTTGCCTAAAGAGTTCCAGAATTCTTTGGAAGCGAAAGCTGCTTATTGAAAGATTTGTCTAAAGAGTGCCAGAATTCTTTGGAAGGAAAGCTTCTTTTTTGAAAGATTTGCCTAAAGAGTGCCAGAACCCTTTGGAAGCGAAGGCTGCTTTTTTGAAAGATTTGCCTAAAGAGTGCCAGAATTCTTTGGAAGCCAAAGCTGCTTTTTGAAAGATTTGCCTAAAGAGTGCCAGAATTCTTTGGAAGCGAAAGCTGCTTTTTTGAAAGATTTCCCTAAAGAGTGCCAGAAATCTTTGGGAGGAAAGCTCCTTTTTGAAAGATTTGCCTAAAGAGTGCCAGAATTCTTTGGAAGCGAAAGCTGCTTTTTGAAAGATTTGCCTAAAGAGTGCCAGAATTCTTTGGAAGCGAAAGCTGCTTTTTGAAAGATTTGCCTAAAGAGTGCCAGAATTCTTTGGAAGCGACAGCTGCTTTTTGAAAGATTTGCCTAAAGAGTGCCAGAATTCTTTGGAAGCGACAACAGCTTTTTGAAAGATTTGCCTAAAAAGTGCCAGAATTCTTTGGAAGCGACAACAGCTTTTTGAAAGATTTGCCTAAAGAGTGCCAGAATTCTTTGGAAGCGACAACAGCTTTTTGAAAGG
Source organism: Sabatieria punctata (assembly GCA_030248155.1). NCBI lineage: Eukaryota > Metazoa > Nematoda > Chromadorea > Araeolaimida > Comesomatidae > Sabatieria > Sabatieria punctata. The sequence continues at coordinate 33,230 of JASANB010004269.1, forward strand.
TTTGCCTAAAGAGTGCCAGAATTCTTTGGAAGCGACAGCTGCTTTTTGAAAGATTTGCTTAAAGAGTGCCAGAATTCTTTGGAAGGAAAGTGTCGTAGAATTCTTTGGAGGAAGGGAGACCTGATTTTGGACAGATTTGCCTAAAGAGTGGCAGAATTGTTCAGATTGGAAGGGAAAGCTGCTTTTTTATGGATTTGCCTAAAGCGTGCCAGAATTCTTTGCAATGGAAGGGGAAATTACTGTTTTTGAAAGAATTGCCTAAAGAGTATCAGTAATTTAAAAAAAACTGCTTTTTTGAAAGATTTGTCTACAGTGTCAGAAGGGACTGTTTTTAAAAGATTTTACTAAAGAGTGTCAGCATTTCTTGAAAAAGAAAACTGCTTGTTATTTGAATGATTTGCCTAAGAGTGTCAGGAGGATTTCTTAAAAGCAAAACTGCTTTTTTGACAGATTTGCGTTCGAGTGTCATAATTGCTTGATAGAGACAATTGCTTTAAACAAGATACACAAAGCGTTTTCTATCACAACGAATTTGTACAGTACAGTGCAATTTATTCTACTGGAAAGCCTACACCATGCAACGCACAAACACAGAAGCAAGAGAGTCCTCTGAGAGAGTTATCTGAAGAGCTTACTATCAGCAAGACTTGTTTGAAAGAGAAAACTTCATCTGAAAGAATTACACAACCAGTTTCTTCAAATATAAGTTTACTGACGTTTTCCTCTGCTGCCGGTCTAATTTTGTAAAAAATTTCCAAAAAAATCTGTCCCCTGCCTCTAAAACTGAGAGGATCTTAAAAATGTACAAACTATGTATCTAAATTTTTACACACTCATTTTGAAGAACCGTCTTGTTTGGTATAAGATTAGCTTTTCGTTAAGCGTGTAGGATGCAATTGCATCTTAAAGCGTGTGCTCTCGGCGCCGTTCGGCTCGCTCGTTGTAAAGCTGCTAGCCTTTAAACACTCCAGCAGGAAGGAGAGTTTACTCGAACGGTTCGTTCTCAGTCATTTCTCTATGAATTTGACTCAGATTTTCAGCATTTATTAACAAGATAACTGGGTACCTATTGCGAAAGTTTGGCTCGAAAATTCCAAGTCGTGCTGGTTCTGTGGCCCGACAACATTTTACTGTGAATTGCTACTGAAAGCTGTTTTTTGAAAGAAGCAAAACAGAAAACTGCTTTTTAAAGGAATATTTGAAGAGTTTACAGTCTGATAGAATTGTTTGAAAGACAAAACTGATTTTTAAAGAACTACCTAAAGAGTTTACTGTCAGAAAGAATTACTTCAAAGAGAAAACTGCTTTTTGTTAAGACCTATGTATGTAGTATGTACCTAAAGTGTTTACACTCAGAACAACTTGCTTGAAACAAATTCCTTTTCAATTGAAGAGCTTGCCCTTAGAGCAGAATTGCTTGAATGAGAAAACTGCTTTGTTGAAAGGTTTTCCTAAGGAGTGTTAGAACTGCTTGAAAGAGAAAACTTCTTTCTTGAAAGGTTTATGTACCTAAAGAGTGCCAGAATTCTTTGGAAGCAAAGCTGCTTTTTGAAAGATTTGCCTAGAGTGCCAGAATTCTTTGGAAAGGAAATCTGCTTTGAAAGATTTGCCTCAATCGTGTCAGAATTCTTTGGAAGCGAAAGCTGCTTTTTGAAAGATTTGTCTAAAGAGTGCCAAAATTCTTCAGAAGCGAAAGCTGCTTTTTGAAAGATTTGCCTAAAGAGTGCCAGAATTCTTTGGTAGCGAAAGCTGCTTTTTGAAAGATTTGCCTAAAGATTGCCAGAATTCTTTGGAAGCGAAACCTGCTTTTTGAAAGATTTGCCTAAATAGTGCCAGAATTCTTTGGATTGGAAGGGAAAATCATCTGAAAGAATTATCTGAAGAGCTTACTGTCAGCAAGACCTGTTTGAAAGAGAAAACTGCATCTGAAAGAATTGCACACTCACTTTCTTCAAATAAAAGTTTACTGACGTTTTCTCTGCTGCCGGTCTAATTTTGTAAAAAATTTCTAAAAAAATCTGTCTCTGCCTTTAAAACTGAGAGGATCTTCAAAATGATCAAACTATCTAAAGTTTTATACACTCATTTTGAAGAACCGTCTTGTTTGGCTAAAAATCGCCAAAAATCGCTAATTTGGGCTGAAATACAGCTAAAAAGTGCTGTTTTGCAGGCGATTTTGGCAATTTTTGTGTCTGCAATTGTAAAAAATTGCAAAAATTTGCTCGAAAATTTACCTGCTAGAAAAATCGGAGTGGGGTCGGTGAAATCGTCTCGGGGGGGGGGGTCCCATCCGGGGGGGGGTCTGGCCTAAGTCGGGTGGGGGGCAGACCCCCCAGACCGCCTGTTACATGTATGGGTCCGTCCGTCGAAAAACAACCCAGCAGATTTTTTTGCTGTAGCAACTGTAAATGTCAACCGATTTGAGTGAATCTTTATAATGAGAGATAAATAAATGATTGAAAGATTGTTAAAATTGTTATTAAGGTACTCGCTGCCCAATACAGACATGGGCTAGCAGTTCGGCTGAGGACCGGTAAATTTTCAAATCCTGCGGGGGTTAGGGGGGCCTAGCAAGCGGCTGATGAGGTGGTTGAGGGCATACATATAGCTGGGTTTTCGGCTGGGGGTTTCCAGATCCCCATAGGGTTTCAGCGCTATTTCCAAAGGGGGTTTCAGCGACCTTTTTTGGCGTCCAAAAGCGGGTTTCAGCGACCTTTTAAGGGCTCAAAACAAGGTTTTGAGGACTAAAAATCGGGTAAACACCCTGTCACAAGTGCAAAAATGCCCTTTAATACCTAATTTATTGTTTTAAAACGTGCAGAAATTGGAAACGTGCAAAAAAACTGTTTTTGCTTCAAAACGCGCAAGAAAGCTCTATTTTATTTGATACAATACAGCTAAAATGTATTTCTGGAACCTTATTTAGAAATTTTGAAATCCAAATTAGGGCTCTGAAACCTGTTTTGGGTCTCTAGTCTGAAACCCAAATTACGGTTCTGAAACCCTATTTTGGGCCTCCAGAAACGGAAATTAGGGCTCCGGAACCTGATTTAGGGCTCCAGAAACCCTAGTTGGAGTTTCAGAGTCCCAAATTAGGGTTCCGGAACCCTATTTTGGGGCTCCAGAAACCCTGTTTGGGCTCTCTGAAACCCAATATAGGGTTCCGGCTAAGAATCGTCAAATATCGCTAATTTGGTCTACAGCTAAAAAGTGCTGTTTTGCAGACGATTTTGGCAATTCTTGTGTCTGAAATTGTAAAAAATCGCAAAAATTTGCTCAAAAAATTACTTGCCAGAAAATTGGACTGGGGGTCGGAAAAATCGTCTCGGGGGTCCCCATCGGGTTTGCAAGGGCCTTACGGCCTACGATGAGACTCGTGGTATATTTCGCGTCCCCCGTGATTCGTCATCTCGGACGTTGCCCTTCTTTCACTGCCAGCAACTCCTAGCCATGCTGTTGGGTGCAAGTCACCAGGAGGGCGGCCGGCGTGCTGATGCCATGATTCTGACAGCTCCCGGCGGCCGCTAGGGCTCCATGTGCCAGAGGGTAATGGCTCCAGTACTAACAAACTGGCTCAGAAATCACAAATTTTAGGCTAAAATTCGCTTGAAAAGCCTTTGGAAACCGAATTTGGCGTTTCCACAGCCTATATTTAAGAGAAATCGTGTTCTTGGATTCCTTTTTGTAATTTTTTGCTTGTTTTTAGGTCTAAAACGCTATTTGGCAGCTTAAAATAGCGATTTTTATCGCCGTTACTGAAAAAAACATGCTAAAAAGGCATTTCCAGGCGTTTTGGAGCTTTTTGAAATTTTGGACCCCGTCTGGGCGAAACCCCCCTCGACTCCTAACTAGGGATGGGACCGGTATACGGTATTATACGGTATCATACGGTATTATACGGTATTTTTGGCTATACGGTATTATACGGTATACGGTATTTTTTATACCGTATAATATCGTATAATACCGTATAGTTGTTAAAACGGAATCAGCCAGATTTTTGCAGTAAATTCATGTCATTTTCGCGCTTTTAAAGGTGCCAGTACTGTTTTTTGGTTTTGTAAACAATGTTATCGGTTAGAAAAACACAAAAATCTACCTTTATGGCAGTTTTTTTGGCTTCCTAGAAATGGAAAATGTGATATTACAAGTACTTGTCAAATGTTGAGAAACCTGCAATTTTGCTTTTGAATAAAATCAACATATCTTTGGTTAGCATTTCACTAATTTGAAGTGAAGCAAATCTGTCCAACCAAAATACAGTTGATACTTACAATAGGCATAATTCAAAATAAATTTAATATATTGTCGGCTCAGCTTCAAAACTTTAAATAAACAGACAGAACTACTTACAAAACAGATAACAATAAAAAATAGCCGTGTTTTTAGCAGGAAAGGCCGACCACAAAAAATAATTTATGTTTTTGACCAGAACTTGACGATATACTAGCGTAACTGGGTGTTTTAAAGCGTTTGCAGCATACTATACGGTATACGGTATTATACGGTATTATACGGTATCGAAAACACTATACGGTATACGGTATACGGTATTTTTATACCGGTCCCATCCCTACTCCTAACCTGAGGGAACCCCCTACCCCCTCCCCAGGTCGGCCCGGAGCTGTTGTATGTATGAGGTAGATTAGAAAGAAGAAAGAGACGTAGGTAGGTACTTCAAGATGTCGTCCTCATATTGTATCTTCTGAATGTTCAAGTGGACCTCGGCCCACTGTCGTCTGATAACGGCTTGCGCCAACTTCCAAATCGAGGCCAGCTGAGCACCGTTGGCTTCTTTCTTGGGCGCCGGGATGCGTTTCCACAGATGCTGAGCGTTTTTGAGGTCGTTGGAGGCCAGATAAGCCACTAACAAGTGAGCGTACAACTCCACAGTCATACTGTTCTCCTGCTCCTGCTGCTCCAGCTCACGCACCTTCCTCTCCACAACTGACATTCTCTTCTCGCTCCTTATAACTGACCACAGCTTACAAACTGCAGAGCCAATAAACATTAGGCCCAAATGAAATTACGCGACGATGTCTAGCCTATCTCTTTGCCGTCGAAAGCAAATAAAGTTAAAAATTGGAAAATCAAATACGTACTAGGCGAAAATGTGAATTCAGTAAGATGGATGACTGCAAATGTTCAAAAGGTACGTAAATGTGAAGGTGTACTGAGTGAAAGGAAGCCGTTGACGGCTTTTCAACAATGTTTTCATTATGAGAAACGTCACAGACGTATCGACTGACAGAAAAAGTAACCTGTTGTACGTTGATTTGTTATATTTTTGTTGAATAAAAGAAAAATAAATTATTGACAGATTGGGGCAATTTTCATTAAGCTACTCTGCTAGTTCCTGAGATATTTGCCTTCAAATTTGAAACACTGATTTTGGTAATGAACAAACAGCGATTAAAACAACCCAGCAGGATTTTTGCTGTAGCAACTGTAAATCTCAACCGATTCGAATGAATCCTTTTTAAATGAAAGATAGATAAATTCTTTAAAAATGGCAAAATTTTTATCCAGATACTCTGCTTAGTTCCTGAGATACTTACGCTCAAAGTCAAAACAGACTTTGGCAATGAACAAGAGCGATTCGGTTGCACTTCATAATAAAGCAGATTTTTACTGTTACTGCTGGGGCTATTGAGACTTTACTGGTGAAGTAACCGAGCGTGTGTGTCACCAGTAAAGCCTCGAACCAAGCAAAGTATCTTAATGAACATTGCACCAATCTGTCAAGAATTTATTTGTCCTGTAACATACACCTGCATAAGGGACTCGTTTGAGTACCGCAGAGAGTAAGAATTTCATAGGTAGTAAAAATTTTGCAACCAAAAATTACTCCCGGGAGTACACTTCTGTGGGCAGTAAGAATTTTGCATAGCACCGGCCCGGACCTGTCACATGTATGACAAAAACCTTCATGGGAACCAAATATAAACAAGAATGGTTCATGCTGTGGCATCGGAGAGAGTATGATGTGTAGAGGAAAGCAAACACACAGAACAGTAAACACAAAAGGGCAGGACAAGCCTACCTTGGCCATTTCTGTTCTTGCCGCGCGCCTGGTCAATGAAAAAGGACCAGTGGTTCTGCTGATCGCAATGTACGTAATAGTCACAATTGGACCACTTCGGTACAAGCCGGCTCGCAGCAAAGGCCATCTCAGTAGCAAGCTCATACGACGCACCGAAAAGCTAAGCGGTACACTAATATCTTACCTCATTTATTTAAAAGTAGGTACGTACATTATATAAATGGGCCGGGGGTTTGCCCACCCCCAACTTGGGCTCCCCCAAACGAGCCCACCCATCCACCTGAAGCCGACTTTTGTTCCTGACCCTACCCACCAAAATGGCCGCGATCCCCCAAATCGATAGGCCCACCCTCAAATTTTCAGATTTTGACTACCCAACCCAATTTTCGGCCCATTTATGTACGATACGGTTACCGATTTTAGACGAATCCTATCCGACAAATCCAATCTTATGACGGTTTAAATGATAAACCTTTATTTTTATTCCACAGTACATATAAGTATGTAGAACGGGTAAGAGAGATCCAGGGTCACAGAGCGATCTGTCATATCCGGTTGTTGCGTCAATAGTCCTGGCCGTCCACGTTGATAAGCCCTATTTATGTTGCGTGTACTAACATTATTATCTTCAGATGAGAGAATATAATAAATAAAACGAATAGAACATTGAAACCGTGCCTGTTTGTTTGCTCAATAAACATAAACCCAGTGCTAAAACACACAAACACCAACCAAGCACTCGTGTACAGTAACTTGACACTTCAACAAAGAAAGCGATTAATTTGGAGGATGTTTAACCCATGGATAAACATAAAATAAAGTCCGTAGCATGCACAAATTACATATTTTTCAACGAGAAAAACCTCTAATTACTGGAGTGGAACATGCTTGTAACTTTGGTAGTGGCATCCTTAAAGGCCTTTTCGTAACACTCTGTAAAGCAGATGTGAAATACCACTCCCAGACTACCATTGACAAACAAAAGTACAGTAAAAATAAGGTCAAGCCAACTTTTAAACACACCAACGTTCCTGCCCACCGCCAGACCAGCTCCTTTCATTATCGGCGCCAGAATTACGGTCAGCGCTGCAGAGATACCGTAGGTTACCGTGTTAATTCCTAAGGTTCCAATGAGCAGATGTTTTCGGTCACTCTCCTTCTTGATTCTCTCCTGCTCTGTGGTGTTGTTTGGGGGTGTCTTTTTGACATGCTCCTTCCAATTCACTTCAAGCGCCAACCAACAGCCGATTTGAAAGATTAGAAACACGGCCACCAGCACTTTGACCAACTTAATCCACTCAAACACAAGAAAGAAAAACTGGCCCAAACTCAAAAACATGCTGGCCAAGGTAACCACCGTCATGCAGAGCAAGGCAAAGCAGAAAATGGCCAGACAAACCACACTGGCTCGTCTTTTGTGTCGATACTTTCGATAGGCCATCGGCTTGTGCATGGCCAGATATCGATCGGCCACCAGCGCAGCCAGACTCACCTGATTCAACAGCTGACACAGTGCGCTGGCAAAGCGCATTATTTCACTGAAAATTTGCATATTACGGTACATTTTTAGTGTAGGTAGAGAGATGCAACCTGGTTCGCAGTTTCTTCACAGAGCACTGCGATCCCATCCACAGATCCAAAACTCTCCAGACCATCAGTCCGTCCGTAACTACAAGCAGGTTGGAGACCAAGTCGGTAACTACTTCGGCCACGTGGAAATAGGTAGCACCTCCGTTGGCTGACTTGAACAACATCTTCAGTACGGCAAGATTGACGGTGTTCAAGATGACAGTGGCCGGTAGAATGATCCAGCATAGAAAGTACTTCATATTTTTGGCTAGTCCCACAAGTCTGCGCTGTAGCTGCAGACTTTCGGGGAATGTTCGGTAAGAATTGGCATCTTCATTGATGTTCTGAAGGGAGAAATGGTAGAAAAATGTGGCCAGCCCAGATGGATGGCACATATCCTGATGGCACCCTAGTAGAGTGCGCAGTTTGTCCCAGTGGTAAAGGGACACCTTTACTTTGGAAGCTTTGTCAATTCGTACTACGTGGACGTGGAAATTTTTGTGTTGCGAGCAGGAGGAGTCTACTAAGCTGGAAACGTTCACGGGTGTCTGTCTCACCAACGATAATGCACAAGTGAAATAATGACAAGGGTTGGTCTTGGTGGATCTAGAATGAAATATTTTGCTGTCATATTGAAATTATTGCTCAGATAAAATTCAATTCGGTATTATACGTAGTTTTGACTGTTACGTTAGCTAAAGCGTATTCTACTTGCTTGTAATCTCTGAAAAGAGGGTAGTTTGATTGAATCCAAATCCATTTCAAATTAACAGAACATGAGCTACCGTAGATAAGACGCTCAAGGCCGGTCTTCATGAAATTAAGAATAGCCGTGCTAGTTTCCGCCATTGTTTTTTCGAAGTAAAAAAATTAAACGACAAAGATCGCGAACATAAAAAATGCAAAAGGACAAGCAGAATAGGTATTTTAGGAAGGCGACGTATTACCTTAGGAATCCAATGAAGCTTAGCAGCTCCTCTTACCTAACCAGTCCTTTCTCTCTCCTACTCTGCACTGCAGCTGCCGCCCGAAGCGAAGAAACGAAAAAATAAATGAAAAAAGAGTTGTTAGCCAGCTTAGTCCCTTCCAAGTACAAAATGACTATTTTGACTGCGTGTATTACGCGAATGCAATGATTCCTCCCTCAACCAGCTCATTGCTCTGATTGAATCCGATAAAAAATATTTTTCTTTTTTCTTTATTTTCCCCTCCCTCCAGCGTTGAGCGCTGCGTAAGATCAGCTGCGTAGTTTACGTAGCATACAGTAGCTACATAAGGAGCATATTCCGCGTCGAGACAGGAAATCCTAGTTCAAATTGTATGTCCCACCAGATGATCAAAGACAGAGTGACGTTCAGAGATTACAAGCTATGCGCACATGGGCTGTAGTAGATTTAAAGCTAGCAAAAGCGTTGAAAATTTTGCTTGCTTACCGATTTCTTCTGTTTTCAGTGTGAATTTGTGGAAAAACCAGCAAGAGAAGGAATGCAGCTCTGCCCAGACAAGACATCATTTAGTTACTGGAACTTATTTGTGCACGGAGATTTAATGAACTTAATGAACTTTTGCAGGTGGCTAAATTGCTGAAGGCTCTGTTCACTGACAGGTGCGCTCTTGGTCAAACAGAATAAATTTGCTCTCCTGAGAGTCTAGAGGACTAACCAATCCGGCAGGATTTTGCTTATGTGCACGTTCTGCTGGCTGATTACGGAAATACTAAGCAAGAAAACAGTCAAGAAAATACGTACTACCGAATTTTCCACCTATAGGACCGGGTCTTATAACCGCAAAATGCCAAAAATTGAGCCACATTTTTGCACCAGCACCAGACCCGATTTTTGCTATTCCTGTCTCTCCGTACGTCACAGAAAGCGACAAATTGTATTTAATGATAAACTCTTATACCGCTTTCTTCGCCGATCCCAAGACTTCATACATGGGCCGGGGGGGTAAGGGGGGCATACCCCTCCCCCTCGGCCGGCCATACCCCTCCATCGCCCACCCACCCCCCTCCCGGAGGGAAGAAATTTTCGCTTATTTAAGGCAAAATAGGCGTTTTTTGGCCTTTTTTCGGGGGGACCTCCCCCCGAGGTCTCGAACCCCCCTACCCCCCTCCGGATTTTTCCGGCCCATGTATGCAAGACTTCCGTTCCATTTTTACAGAATCGTAGACTTCTGTCCACTAAGCCCCACATGGGGTTGAGTGTGAAAGGAAAGCCTAATTAAAATGACGCATTTTAGAAAATCAGTTTTCGTAATTTTAACCTTACCAGGATTTATTTATATCCGTGTGGTCCACATAATCATGGCCGGCGAAAATCCCCCCTTTCTTCAACTTTGGCCAAAACAGGTTCAGATCTTCCATAATCGAACAATAGTCATGCAATGCATCGATATAAATAAAATCCAACGAGTTGTTTTTTATTTTTTCCACTGCTTTGGATCCAATCATATTTAGAGGGATTAATTTATTACTATACTGACGCAATCTCTTTAGAGCGGCGTTCAAAAACTTGCTGTCAGGCTCAACCAAGTAGAACTTTTTACAAGATGCCCATGTCTTGAGCAGAACAAAACTAAACCAGCCAAGAGAAACTCCAACTTCTGCGCCATCCCCTGAAAGTCCTAACTTCTCCAACAGAAATCCCAGTTCGTTTCTGGATTTTGGGGGAATCAGAGCTGTTGTTGATGTTTTTAGACTTTCGGGAACATGGGAAAAGCTGTGCAAAGTTATTTCAGCGTTCCAATTAGGCGTAGGTACGACTCGAAAATGTGCGAACAAAGCCGTTACGAAGACGAACACCGAGGGTAGAATACACCGCGCAAACCTAAATCGGTCCATACTACGCGAGGAAGGCCAAAAAGATTAGATATGTAGAAAAGTATGAAATCGAAATTTAGGCTGAGTGGTAGATTATGTAAATACGTAAAGTAAACTTTGAGCAATTGAAAAGATACTTTCGAATGATGGGTACTACTGCAAAAATTAGACCGATCGCTAATTTACATAATTGAATAATTGATTTGCTTCACAATTCATAGTCCGTCCATCTGATTTGTTTAGACAATCACAATCCTTCATGAGACTGGCGATCGTGATTGACCTTGCGCATCGCATCGTTCGCTGCCTCTTCATCCTCTCTTGCTATTTTGTAAACAGGAAAAAACACGCCACAAAAATCTTTACACCAAGTCATGTTCAGGTTCTTTGGTGGTGCCCTGCAGATTTTACGCAGTCGTTCTCCGTACAAACGGGGCTAATGGTCAATTGGGTTATTTTCTATTATGGCGCAGTAATATTGAGAATACGGCGCACTACGCACGTTCGACGTCGGTTGGCAGGGGGCCAACTCAATCAAATGCGGGCACACGCCTCCCACAAAAACGGCTACTGGTCTGAACAACCGGCGGTGGGCGTGTTTCCGGTTTATTGACGTCTGCTGCAATTTCCAGTCGCCAAATCCCTAAGAAACCTTCACGAAATACTATAAAAATGAACACTCAAGTAAAAAATACCTATAAAGAAAAGTGCTGAAAATCAGCCAAATATCGAGAATATAGGGTATTTTTATGTGATTTTACGCTGGATTCAGCAAAAAATAGTCGAAAGTAATTAGGTCGTTTAGAAATGTAGCATACAGGGCGAAGCAGACGGGAAAATGCGGGAAAATCGAGCAATACCGTATATTTTTTCGGATTTTTTCGGATGGGCTGGCAGTTCCGCTGTGCCCTCGTGCCAGCTGGTGGTGTCAAAGGGTGCTGGAGAGTGTGTTGTATCGCTTCTCGGCCTCCGGCTAAGATCAAAGTGTAGGCGAGTAATTTTAGTTATATTAAATTTTATTAAATATTTACTAAATGTCTCTATTTTCAGTATCTGTTCTTATCAGCTTAATCTCTGATACGTGTTCTAGTGAACACTTCGAGATTACTGATTTTTGGAACCTGGTCCAGTCCGGAGGCTTGCTTCCCCTGGACCGCGGGTTGTCCCGGCATTGCAGTGCCGCCGGGCTCGGCCCATTCCCTGCGGGGAATAATTCAACTCTCACACTTCCTTCTCCTCTCCTGTTTCCAATAGGTTTTCCAGTTTCCAATAGGTTTTTAGGGTATTAGATTATATTTGCGGAAATTTAACACAACAACTGATAATCATAAAGAAGACCCGGGTCTTGTAGGTGGAAAATCTATATTTTACAATTAAAACTCGATGTTCTGCATGAAAAGCATGAAATACACTGGTTTTGATCTTACCAGCAATTGACTGTACTGTACGTTTAAGTCTGAATAGCTCAGTTTTAACCAAGTTTTGAAAACTTAGGCAACTTAGAAGCTCCAATAAGCTTGCAGCAGTTATCTAAACCTATCAAATCAATAATTTTACCAAGATTACGCAGGTTTTAGGACGATTCTTAAACGACCTGAGTTCAAAAACTCCGCATTCATTAGTTCATCTTGTAAATCTTGTAATCTTGTAAAAAATATACACGAAAACACACCATTCTGAGCTTAGACCCGGGTCGTATAACTGGAAAATGCCCCCTGACAGACCCTGCTTTCTGACCACCTGCTATATGACCCGGGTCTTATAATCGGAAAAGAAACCCAGTTATAATATAAGACCCTGGTCTTGCAACCGGAGGGGTCTTATAGGTGGAAAACTCCGGTATTCTGAAAATTTTAGCCAAATCGATAAAGAAATAACCCGGAACAAATCGTTTGAGTAAAGCTCAACAAAGGGGTACTGTTATTACTGCATGATTGGATCAAAAGAAGTCAGAAAATTTCAACGGAACTACATATATGGATTTTATGCTTCTTTCCAGGCAGAGCAGTTTCGCAGAAAAGTTCGATTAATGTGGTTTTGCAGTTTTTTAGGTCCGACTGTGTATATACTTTTACTGATAGAAATCCTTGGTTAGGTTTTCCTTTTACACTCGACCCCTCTGCAGTAGACAGGAAATTACCGTTTGAACTAAAAAGGACGCAGAGTGCGGCCTTTCGCGATTAATGTGCACCTCCTTATTCAGAATTCGTATCATCAGGGACCTAATTACAATAACTACCTACCTCTGTACAATTAGTTAGCACATCCTATCAAAGCCGATGACAAGAGGGTGCATGCGAAATGGCAGCAACGACGAGCGACAAACTTTTATTCGCTCTCTTAGTCCCTTCAACAGTTGTCTACCTACTCTTTCTGGTGACCGTGTCCAAGAACAGAAAGAAAGACCCTTTCAATGCACCGTTCTTCAGAATAATCTTCTGGTTGGGCATCGTCGACACCGTAAAACTGTTGGAAGACTGGCTGATGTACAAGTTCCCCAGCTTCGGCTGGATCGGCATGCACCACCTGGTCATGTCGCTGCCCGGTCTGTTGGCAAAACTGCACAGCATCTTCTTTTGGTTCTTTGGACAGGTGCAAGTGCTGGCTGTGCTCGTGCTGGCCTACAATCGCCTAACTGTTTGTGGTTTCTTACAGGTACTACTATCAATCAGGCTTGGTCTAGCGCCGACCGAACCGACCGACCGACCGACCGACCGACCGACCGACCGACCGACCGACCGACCGACCGACCGACCGACCGACCGACCGACCGACCACCGACCGACCGACCGACCGACCGACCGACCGACCGACCGACCGACCGACCGACCGACCGACCGACCGACCGACCGACCGACCGACCGACCGACCGACCGACCGACCGACCGACCGACCGACCGACCGACCGACCGACCGACCGACCGACCGACCGACCGACCGACCGACCGACCGACCGACCGACCGACCGACCGACCGACCGACCGACCGACCGACCGACCGACCGACCGACCGACCGACCGACCGAATGAATGAATGAATGAAATATGTTGAAGGACTGGACCAGTAAACAAATGAAAGTGATCATAGCGGTGTGGCTGATTTTGCCGCTGCTCTTCAATATTCCTCTGTGGCCGTTGGAGTTTAGCTATTCCTACAACAATGACTCGAATCAGTCGGCTAATCTGTACTGGGAAAATACTGGTGCTCAGGTACGCATCACGCCATACGAATGCAAAATACGGTGCTTTCAAATGTGTCAAATAGTTACTAATTTTGTGGAGTTACGCTAAAGCCTAAGCCTAAGTCTAAAGATTTATTAGGCAAGTATGTAGAAAAATCTCGGGTCAGTTGATACAAACCGATTTATAAATTGTAAGACCTTGCTGTATACCAAACCTCAGTGCAATGGTAGGTAATGCCGACGGTTTTAGTGGTATTACCTGCTGGCATGCGGAATCTCCTGCGTTGGGGTATCGTTGCTGAGTGCAGTCTGCTATACAACAATCTACTGCAAGACCAGAAAGCGTCGTAACCAGCTAAACGAGGTGCGAGGCAAGGAAAACAGAACAATTTCTACGCGAGAAGTGAAGTTGATTCTGGTAGGGGTGATTCTAGCAGTGCTGGCTTCTTTCTGCGGCATCGTCTGCTCTATCATGGCTTACGGTGTTGACCCGGACACCATGGCTGTAGGCTTGCCCTACTTTAACCTTGTTAACGACGCTTTTTGCTGGATTAACCCTTACCTGCTTCTGATCTTTAGCAAACCGGTTCAAACTCATTTCAAAGCGCTAATTTGCTGTCACAACGTTAGCGGCGTGGCAATTGCCCACTCTGAGAGACGGGTGGCCTGGTCTGAAACGAACAAAACTGCTAAAAAGCGTTCGTCGGCCGCAGACAGGGGCTAGCGTTTCGATAGAATTTTTAAATCTTGAGGGAGCTGAGTAGTAAGCCAAACAGTACTAGTTTTGGCTAACTAAAAATCAAAGTTGTTTGATTGATGTTTCGTTAAAATGAGCTATTTCGAGCTCACTTACATAATTAATTACTTATATTATAATCAAATCAGTATTTACATTGTATTTAACATATTTTCTCTACAAAATTCATCCCAAAAACTCCTGAGGGGTAGAGTGGGCTTGAGGCGAGATGTAATAGGTGAGAAGAGCCTGGTGGCTTGTCCATGTCTGGTCGACGGTCGACCAAACACATTTAGTAATATCACAGGGTGAAAACACCCAAATTAGCCAAAACCAAACCTATACCTATTTTCTTTCTCTATCCTGAGTCAGTGTGGCTTGGTGTGCCGTACATGTACTTTTTTCAAATGTTTGTGAGTTACGTACATACATAGGTCTTTTGAGTGTTTACGATATCTTGCAAGCATGCGTCATTATAGAAGTGCGACTTGTGAGTGTTTCTTTATGATTATCAGTTGTTGCGTTGAATTTCTGTAAATATAATCTAATTCCTGCACAGTAAAAACCTATTGGGAACAAGGGGAAGGAAGTGTGAGAGCTGAATTATTCCCCGCAGGGAATGGGCCGAGCCCGGCGGTACTGCAATGCCGGGACAACCCGCGGTCCAGGGGAAGCAAGCCTCCGGACTGGACCACGTTCCAAAAATCAGTAATCTCAAAGTGTTCAATAGAACACGTAATAGAGATTAAGCTGATAAGAACAGATACTGAAAATAGAGACATTTAGTAAATATTTAATAAAATTTAATATAACTAAAATTACTCTTTAGACTACTTGTTTTTATTTCAAACAAGAAAACGACATACAATGTAAGTCGCCAAATAGCACCAATTGCACAGACACGAATACGCAGTGCACAGACACGAAGTTACGAGTTAACAAGACTTGGCATCCATTGACTCCTGGCCGCCCGCAGCGGCATTCTCTGCCATCTTTTTCACTTTGCGAATCTGCTTCGCATACACAGAGTGCCGGATATCGTAGCCCGACCTGGCAAGAGTGTTTATTATATACACACCTACCTCTTTGGTGAAGTGGTATTCGTCAGACTCTAGCGGCAGCACTCTGGCCTCAGCCATTCTAGAGTAAATATCCACAAAGAAAATCAACAATTCATCACACAGCTCTTTCAGCTTTTTGTTACATTGTACAATTTGTTCATTTAACTTGGGGACTAGCGGGAGCGAAACAATGGCAAAGTCTTTTTTATAGGAATGTTTTTTGTCCTGAAAATGGTTGGCGATCTGAATGAGAGAATTGGCCACGGTTTCTGGTGGCACGCCATTTGAAATGTCATTAATGCCGCAACAAATTACAATAAGTTCGACTTTGTCCGACAGCTTAAAGACCCGAGGCAGCACTGTGTCTGCGATTTTCCTGGCCGTAAAGCCGCGAAAAGTCAGCTGCTGACACGAGCGCACGCCAGGGACATTCGAAATCTTGCTGACATTTGAGTCCCCGATTACAATAAATTTCGATTGAAATTGATAATATTGGTTTTGATTGAAAGAATTTCTAGCCACTCTGGGCACCGAGCTCGCAGTCGACCTGCGCACTGGTCGACCGCTGGCACGGCGCGTCCTGCCACGGTCCTCGAAGGCCCGATTGCTCGCTGGCACCGTATGTCTGACCGGAACTCGGCCCCTGTAGCGTCCTCCTCTGTGCTCAGCGCGTCCTCCTCTGTTGTAGCCGTCATCTCCTCCTCGGTACGTTCCTCCTCTAGCTCCTTGGTAGGCCCCACGCTGGCCCCGGTAAGGCGGTCGGTATCCGGTCAGACTTGAACGCACCGGTTGAGAGCTTGGGTAGTAGGGTCGGCCAGGCCTGGGATAGCCCCTGCCCCCATAGACGCCCCTCAGCAGTGTCCAACATTGCGGCGCGGTGTGGCCAAATTTAGAACAAATCTGACAGACTAAAATAATACAGAATTAATTATTGTACTGGTGAGGCTGACGTCCAACTCCTCTATATTTATTTCCCAAAATGTGTTTCCAATAAATACTTTTAGAAGCATCAATAGTTTCCATAACGATAAATTTTTTCATTAGATTTAGGCATCGGAGTGGAACACCAAGTTGTCGGAGTGAGGCATCGTTATTGGGATCCCAAGTGCCTAGTACTCCTACTACAATGGCATCCAGTACCACTCGGTAACCTTTCAGCTGGTACATTTCTAACTCCTCTACATAATGGTCTTTCTTTCGCTGGCGAGCCATATCAAAGGCATTTGAACCATTTTCGAAAGGACAAGTTACATCTAAAATCGTGACAAATTTATTTTTGTGGTCAATTACCACCAAGTCTGGTCTAACTTTTCGATTAGCCACCTTACACCCTTTATTTACTCTGATTTCAGCGTCTTTGTTTCTAGTTTTCACCGCTGCCGCTACTCGGGTCAGGATGGCATCGTGCCGAGGAGTGATGTCTGAGGCCCTATGTGCGTTACAGTGACACAGTACGTGGGGGAGCGTCTCTCGGTCACTTCCGCACCGACGACACATTTCAGACCACTGTTCCTTGGCGTTAGCAGACTGTTTACGCGCCCCGTTAAGATCCAGCAGATTTAAGCGAGCTCTATACACAAACCGGTAACTCGAAAAAGAGATAAATCTACCGGTTCGCACAAAAGCATTATTTACCGGATCTTTCGCTGTTAGGGCGGCAGTTTTCCCTTGGTCACGACAGTTTCTACGTAGCCCAGTTCTGGGCATGTTTAGCTGCTAATCGAGTTCTCAGCTGCCGATAAAGTGCGCGCATGTTGGATACATCAATAAGCAGATCTGGATTACGCAGCTGCAAAGCAATGTCCGTACCATTTTTGTGCACACTAAATTCAACTGCAAGCCGCTTTCTAAGTGTTCGAACCTGCTTACGAGCATGCTTCCAAACGTTAGTGGGATCCTGACCTGCCGCAGATTTGACATAATCAAAGTTTCCAGATGTGTCACCATTCAAAAATCTGGCCAACTCTTCAATGGTAGGATCCCGTTTTAGCCACAATTGAACGGTAGCGCGAAATGAGCGCCACGCAAGCAATTTTATGTGGGCATCCGTGGAATTTAGCAGCTTAAACACGTATACAACAGTTTGCATTTCTAACTCTTCCTGTAGGGATAGGAAGCCTAGGCCGCCCAAATTAGTTGCTGCACGCACAAAATCTGTACTAGCATGATTTGGGATATGACAGATTTTCTTGACAAAGTGCAACAGCGCACGATCAAATTGAGCTAATTCAGTCTTCAATGGCCGCGCTAAGCGAGCTATATAACTGAATCTGGGCCAAATGAAGGTGTGCACTGCATCCAACTTTTGCCATGGGGCTAGCAGTGATTTTTCAATTAGATGCAGATCATTCACTGATTTTACAATTAAGTTCCTAGGCGTTTGGTCTAGTCTACCCCAATGCCGCAGTCAACCCCCAAGTACCGGTATGACTGACGTTCCGACAGAACCGGCATGGGGCTTTTTTGGATGTAAAATTTTTTATTAGTCACTTTGCCAGCTTCATATGTCAGGGTGCCGCATTTCGCAGGTCGAAATTCTAACACCATAGTGGCGGCTAGCTCACTAACTGTGTCAAGAATCTGCTCGAGCTGCTGAGGGCTATTCGCAAACAGAACCAAGTCATCCGCATATGCTTGGACTAGATGCTTATTCCCATACATCTGATACCCCACGTCTGGCAACCGAGCCTTCAAACCACGAAGCAAATATTCCATAGCCAGGTTGAAAAGCAGTGGGGAAAGTGGGTCACCCTGCTTAATACCAGATTGAATCTCAATGCTTTCCGTTTTGCCTTGTGCTGTCTTAACACATGTACTTGCCTGGTAATCATACAGGTCATCGAAAATCGCCAGAAACTCATCTGGAAACCCACATTTTGCCAGCATGAACCGGATTAGTGGGTGTGGCACTGATGAGAAAGCACTAGCGAGATCGAGCCAGGCAATGCACAGGTTTTTGTTACGATCTTTACGAGCATCATGAATAATTGTGTCCAGCACAAATATATGTTCCAAAGTTCCTTCTTTTGGCTTAAATCCTTTTTGCTCCGGGCTGTACAAATGAGCTGCATGCCTACCCAGACGATTTGCCAGTATGGCCATGTACAGCTTATAGACAGTACGCATCAGAGCAATAGGGCGCCAATTATCAATATCCTTTTCATCCCCTTTTTGTAAATCAAAATAATATCTGCCTTCTTCCAGGGTGCTGGCACTTTACGTTTTGTCATACAGTAATTGTAGATCAGAGCGAGAGCACGGCCACCTGGATCGCCGATTTTCAGGTCTCTGTAGAACACTCTATCAGCGCCAGGTGCCGTATTAGACAGATTCTGCAAGATTGCCCGTACCTCCTCCCCAGTCACAAGTTCCATGAATTCTTTGGGGAGGGGGTCGACTGGCAATTCTGGACAATTCTGCCATACAGCCTCAATGTCAATCTCTTTGGCCTTTAACAATTTGCTAAAGTATTTCTCAACATTCTCAACCGGAATATTACATCGAGGCATTTTCTCACCCAACACCTTTTTCATGGCACACTTTTTGTCGCGGTTATAGAAACGTTGGATGCGACTGGCAGCCTTCCATTTGGATTGAAAGTTCTGCTTTCGTCCATCCTTCCAATTCTGTCCGCTTTGTGGCCGATTAAGCTCATTCTTAGTTGGGCGAATATACTTACGCTCTGTTTGAGTCATTTTCGTATTTTTCTCCTGTACGATTGGTTTTTTGAAATCTCGCGCCTTTTTCTTGGGCTTTCTCGCTGCTTCAGACAGCCTTTTACACCGATCTACATAATCTGCACACAGAATTTCAAAGCCTTTCCAATCGTCATTTTCCTCTATTACTGTGAAAGCCTGTTTGAACCATTGCCATAGCTCCTCGCACAGATCTTCAAGCACCACCTCCTGATGCACATCCTGTGAGGTTGGCGCTTGTGATTCCGCTTGCATGGGCGGCTTTGGCTGTTCAACATTTCTAGCTTTCGGTTTTGGTTTTGGTTGTTTTTTCTGAGCACCCCTAGGTTTATAGACTTTTGGCGCCGGCTTAGCCTCCTTCCGCGCAGGTTCAGGCTTTGGGGCAGAGTCAACCTCCGCCTTCCTTTCCTGTAAACCAGTTTGCAGAAAACGGAGTGCTCGCGGGCGCCACTGATTAACTACTGTATTATCAAAGAACAGGGGCTCAGAATTCAGCAGCCTTTCTGCATAGATACAGGCATAAACACCACAATTGACTGTATCTGTTTGGCCCCTATAGCAGTTAGGGTCAGCCTCTGTAATGGTCGGCCTGGAAGTGGCACAACCAGGCAACATAGGCCATAGTTCTCCTAGAGCCTGCGCATAGGGGCCAATTTTGTGTTTAAAGGAGTCATAATAAATTATACGTTGCTCTGCCCTGTAGATCACCGCCAAACCCCAGTGATTTTGTACCGAATGCAAGGTATTGCCTCGGTGCACTGGGAAGATCGCTGTGGTCCAAAACTCTGGGCAGTTACAACAGGGATTTTTATTGAATTTTTTGTAAGAACCAGAAATTAAAGTCTGTATGAGAAGGGGGTTAACAACAAAAATTTCCGGTTTAGCCTCAAATCGTTTTTTCAGATAACCATAAACAACACCGTCATTTAGCCAGGCAGCTCGACCAAAAACTCGTTTTAGACAATCGTAATTCAAATCAGGATCCGAAACATTTATAATATCTGGAATGTCTGAAGAAATATTCAGAATCACAGGTGAATCAGGCCTACCTTTAGCGGTTAAACCAGGCTCATTGCTGGTCTGCTTTTCAGCAGACCTGCTTTTTTGTCTAGTCATATAACCTGATGGGGCAGCACCAACGCATTCCAGCTTTTCGGGATATACCTGAGTCGTTTTGTCTCTAGAGGCGAATAGATATTTATTATCGCTGAGCCATGCCTCCGACAAATCAAAATGCAAGTGAGGCTGGCGCATTCTAATATCGTAGTATTTTGGGTCGCCGTTCCATTCCGGTACCGGCTCGCTGATCGAGTCAGTTCGCCCTGGCACCTTCTTAAATGGAAACAGCTCCTCCTCTACAACTTGCGAGCCGACATCGCGCCTGTCACTTTCCACCTCATCGGATGTCTCAAACTCCAATGAGAAGTCACTTTCACCTAGGTGTGTGCTAGCCTGAGCAACCGGAGCACGAGAGGGAAGGCTTTCAGATGCTACTGGAGCATCTTGCTTCTCCTCAGGCACGTACCTGGCCTGCCTATTGCTATTCACACGTTTGGGCATTGGAGACTTAGATTTAGGTTTAGCAGTTTTCGGTATCTCCACTTTAGGCTCAGCTTTTATTTTCTTTTTCTCCTCTCTAAGCAGCTCATCAACCTTTACTTTGACGGACTCTGGTTTTGTTACACCACATTTACGCAAGTGCAACTTTAGGCTGGTTCTTTTGTCAAACGATCTATCACAGCCTTCATTAGGGCAAGGGAAGGCCCCTTTAACAGATTTCGTTGCATTTTCCAGAAATTCAGCGACTACCTTTGCGTGCTTTTCATTAGAATGAGCAGTTCTTTATGATTATCAGTTGTTGCGTTGAATTTCCGTAAATATAATCTAATTCCTGCACAGTAAAAAGAATGAGCAGTTCTTTATGATTATCAGTTGTTGCGTTGAATTTCCGTAAATATAATCTAATTCCTGCACAGTAAAAACCTATTGGGAACAAGGGGAAGGAAGTGTGAGAGTTGAATTATTCCCCGCAAGGGAATGGGCCGAGACCGGCGGCACTGCAATGCCGGGACAACCCGCGGTTCAGGGGAAGCAAGCCTCCGGACTGGACCAGGTTCCAAAAATCAGTAATCTCGAAGTGTTCACTAGAACACGTATCAGAGATTAAGCTGATAAGAACAGATACTGAAAATAGAGACATTTAGTAAATATTTAATAAAATTTAATATAACTAAAATTACTCGCCTACACTTTGATCTTAGCCGGAGGCCGAGAAGCGATACAACACACTCTTCAGCACCCTTTGATACCACCAGCTGGCACGAGGGCACAGCGGACCTGTCAGCCCATCCGAAAAAATCCGAAAAAATAGGCGGTATTGCTCGATTTTCCCGCATTTTTCCGTCTGCTTCGCCCTGTATGCTACATTTCTAAACGACCTAATTACTTTCGACTATTTTTTTGCTGAATCCAGCGTAAAATCACATAAAAATACCCTATATTCTCGATATTTGGCTGATTTTCAGCACTTTTCTTTATAGGTATTTTTTACTTGAGTGTTCATTTTTATAGTATTTCGTGAAGGTTTCTTAGGGATTTGGCGACTGGAAATTGTAGCAGACGTCAATAAACCGGAAACCCGCCCACCGCCGGTTGTTCAGACCAGTAGCCGTCTTTGTGGGAGGCGTGTGCCCGCTTTGATTGAGTTGGCCCCTGGCCAACCGACGTCGAACGTGCGTAGTGCGCCGTATTCTCAATATTATTGCGCCACAATAGAAAATAACCCAATTGACCATTAGCCCCGTTTGTACGGAGAACGACTGCGTAAAATCTGCAGGGCACCACCAAAGAACCTGAACATGACTTGGTGTAAAGATTTTTGTGGTGTGTTTTTTCCTGTTTACAAAATAGCAAGTGAGGGAGGAGAAGCAGCCAACTTAGATGTGCAGGGTCAATCACGATCGCCAGTCTCATGAAGGATTGTGATTGTCTAAACAAACAAGATGGACAGACTAAGAATTGCCAAGCAAAGCAATTATTCAATTATGTAAATTAACGATCGGTCTAATTTTTGCAGTAGTACCCATCATTCCAAAGTATCTTTTCAATTGCTCAAAGTTTACTTTATGTATTTACATAATCTACCACTCACCCTAAATTTCGATTTCATATTTTTCTATCTACTCCTTTTGGCCTTCCTCGCGTAGTATGGACCGATTTAGGTTTGTGCGGTGTTTTCTACCTTCGCTGTTCGTCTTCGTGACGGTTGCGGCTTTGTTCGCACATTTTCGAGTCGTACCTACGCCTAATTGGAACGCTGAAATAACTTTGCACAGCTTTTCCCATGTTCCCGAAAGTCTAAAAACATCAACAACAGCTCTGATTCCCCCAAAATCCAGAAACGAACTGGGATTTCTGTTGGAGAAGTTAGGACTTTCAGGGGATGGCGCAGAAGTTGGAGTTGCTTTTGGCTGGTTTAGTTTTGTTCTCCTCAAGACATGGGTATCTTGTAAAAAGTTCTATTTGGTTGAGCCTGACAGCAAGTTTTTGAACACCGCTCTAAAGCGATTGCGTCAGTATAGTCATAAATTAATTCCTCTATATATGATTGGATCCAAAGCAGTGGATAAAATTAAAAACAACTCGTTGGATTTTATTTATATCGATGCATTGCATGACTATTGTTCGATTATGGAAGATCTGAACCTGTTTTGGCCAAAGTTGAAGAAAGGAGGGATTTTCGCAGGCCATGATTATGTGGACCACACGGATATAAATCCTGGTAAATTTGAAAAAACGAAAACTGATTTTCTAAAATCCGTGACTTTAATTAGGCTTTCCTTTCACACTCCACCCCATGTGGGGCTTAGTGGACAGAAGTCTACGATTCTGTAAAAATGGAACGGAAATCTTGGGATCGGTGAAGAAAGCGGTAAACGAGTTTGTCGTTAAATACAATTTGTCACTTTCTGTGACATACGGAGAGACTGGAACGGCTTACCAACGAATACCGTCTTGGATTATTCGAAAATAATGTGGCTTTGTACAGTAATCTTTTCGTTGTTTTAAGCGTTAATTAACCGCCGGGATGATTGGTGAAGCATAAAACAAGACTTGTCCCTAATTTGTAGGTAAAAGATGGTTTATAATTTGTAGTAAGCACTTTCACCTACAGTACGTACGTATAGATAATAAAAATAAGAGTGTACAGTACTTCCAACACTTTTATCCGTCACCAAAAAAATAGAATATCCCTCAGAAATGCGCTAAATCAATATTCTAATTCCACCTTCTCTCTACTGCGTTCTCGCTGTTTGCGTATGGTTTTAGGATCGGCAACGATCTTATCATAGGTCATGCCAAACAGTCCGAAAAAGTCAATCAACGATTTAGTGACCAAAAATGGGGATCTAAACTCCGACTCGGTATAGTCCTTAGGGAAAGCGTGGTGGAAATTGTGGTCGCCGGACCCCAAAGTGATCAGATGGCGCCATGACGGTCCGTCAGTGGCCGAGATTTTAGTATTGTAGGGTTTGGTTCCCACCGCGTGCAAATAGCTATTAGCTAGTCCGGCGGTGTTTAGGCCGAAAATCCAGGGAAAGGTGACGCAACAGAACCAGGACACCCAGAACCGTTCGTGCCAGAAAAACATAGGTACAAAGATGGGCAGAAAGACATGGAAGACTGTGTAGAAAAGTCCCAAATATTTTTGTTGCAACGCCAACACTGGGTTACTGGTCAAGTCGCTGATATCAATTTTTCTGCCTTTTCTTATAATGTCCGGGTGTTTTTCGTAGAGCAACCAGCCGGTGTGTGAGAAAAAGACGCCCCGGTTGGTGTTGGTCGGGTCGGCATCAGTGTCGGTGAACTTGTGGTGACATCTGTGATCTCTGGCCCAATGAATTATCGAATTCTGCATGGACGCACTGTGCAAACAAATCATCAGAATGTCGTAGAACTTGGTAGATTTGTATGAATGATGAGAGTAGAGCATATGGGCGCCTCCGGTTATGGCGAAGGACGGGAAAAACCAGAGCAAAAACGCCCAGACAGCTGTCGGCCATCTAGCCACAGCAACAAACAGATACAGGGCAAAAAGAGCCAACAAATGCGACTGGCTAAAGAGTAGCACATTTTCCCAGATCAGTACAGGTTTATGAGGGTTGGCATTGTCTTCTATGTCCTTCAAGTAGTCATACTCCTTTATCAGGCCGAGAGCCTGGAAAATTCGCATTCGGTTGGTCTTTCGCAGCAGAAACAGCGCAAGAACTACTAAAAGTCCACAGTAGCTGAGAGCACCGACGAACGATTCGACGCCATTTTCGTAGCAGGGAACTATAGAGTCCAGCAATTTCTTGTACTTCCAACCGACCATCTTGGAACAGAGTTGTCGTAGGAGTGCGTTCGGACGGCCTGTTTTATGGCCGGTCCAAACCAGTTTCCTGTTTTGCCGTGACCCGCAATAAGTCAATGACGAAAATATTGTGGGGTGATAGAAGCGTGGGCCGCCGTATCGAGTGGGTTTGAAAAAGAACGTAGTACATAGAATCGAAGCGTGTATAGGATAGGATAGATGTTTATTTACTTACAACCATCGGTAAAAAATTGGATCACAGACTTAACTAAAGTGGAAGCAATGTAGGTCGCATAAACAGTACAGGTGTCATTGCATGCCAAACTAACAAAATCAACAGGTTAAAGCGAACTGAGTATTATATTTCCCTCAGCTTAACCGAGCCCCCTTTGGGGTACTCGAAAGCCCATTTCACAATTTTGTCTTGTTTGTCACCGGGCGGAATTTGCAAGTCCCACTCGAGTAGGTGGTCCTTATTCAGCCGGTACGGACAGCCTTCGCGGTCCTTGGGGTCTTTTGGAATTTCCGGTTTGCACAGCGTCACCTAAATTAACGTATGTACTGCAGGTCTACTTGACATGGTTGGCCACTATCTAGGACTAGAGCATCACATAGCTCTGATTGTGCCACTGCCCAGGGGAGTCCCCTCCCTCTTACACCTCTGTCAAGTGGTGTCTACCTACTGACATCTGTCTGTCTTCGTTACAACAGAAATCCGTCAGCATTACGGCAGATGTGGGTAGAATTTTTTGAAATCCTGATGGGCTGAGGGGGCGGTAAGCTAAAAAGTGCGATTATTGCCCAAATAAAATAAAGATTTTTCGAGGTATTGGGGTTTTTGTCCCACAACACTAGTTGGGATCTGTCAAAATCGATGCTGACCTGAAAAATTAATCAAGAAAAATCGAAAAGGTTGATCGATGATTAGGTTTAGGAAGCTGTTTTTGCATTAATCAACCAAATGTTAGTAGAATTTCGGATAGTGTCTCGCTTTTCCAACTAGTACAGCAGTAATTAAATTCCATGTTCTTATCTAAAATGTAAATTGTGCCACTTCTAACTTCTACAGAATGTACCAGTATCGTACATGATGTACGCATACATGTAACAGGTCATCCGCCGATGGGGGAGGGGGGGTTGGGGGGGTCTGAGCCAAAATTTTGGGGGAGGGGGGTGGGCACTAAAAAACGCTCAAAAATCGAGAAAAATCGCAATTTTTGGCTAAAAATTGCCAAAAATCGCTAATTTGGGCTGAAATACAGCTAAAAAGTGCTGTTTTGCAGGCGATTTTGGCAATTTTTGTGTGTGAAAGTGTAAAAAATTGCAAAAATTTGCTCGAAAATTTACTTGCCAGAAAAATCGGAGGGGGGGGGGGGGTCGGTGAAATCGTCTCGGGGGGGGGCATCTGGGGGGGGTCTGGCCTAAGTCGAGTGGGGGGCAGACCCCCCAGACCCCCTGTTACATGTATGGATGTACGTACCCAGGTCTGTGGGGTGGCACACCTGTCTACCGGAGGTTATTATAGAGATGTGCACGGGCACGTTTTTTCCGGCCCGGCGGGCCGATCAGGTGAGGCATGCCCGGCCCGCCATGCCCGACCGGCATTAAAATCGGGCCCGGCCCGCCAAAAATCCCGCCCGGCCCTGTCCGGCCCGTTAATTTTGCTTTTGTTCTTGCAATTTTTGCTTTTGCCTACGTTCCAGTTGTGAACTTTGCTGCTAAAATGCTAGATGGTCTGAGAAAGTATGATACTGCCACCGATTCGCGGAAGAAGTACCGTTTCTATGACCCAGCAACGGCACTGAAATACAGAACACAGACAACTGCATACAAACTATTTCTGGAAAAGAGTACGCTTGTTGACTTCACAGTCAACAGCTGTCGTAGATCTGCGCGTCTTAACGACGTTTCCATCCCAAAGTTCTCAGTGCCAATTGTCAGCGTAGATGCCGCGAAAAGAGCCTTTGCCTACCGCGCACCCCTTCTCTTGAACGAAGCACTTGAAAACCTGAAGATTTCTGTTGAGGCGCCTATCAGTCTGTCTGCTTTTAAGAACTCATTGAAGCAATTTTATGACATGAATCTGTTTTAAAAGTTTTAATGCTGTTTGCTGTGATATAGCAACTGTTTTATACCTCTTGCGTCATGTTTTCATGTGCCTGGCAGCAATGCCATATCGCTTGAGGATAAAGTTTCAAGTTTCTTTGTCTTACTAAATTTTTGAAAATTTGGCATGAATTTTTAGATTAAAAGTTAAGACGCAATTTCTGAAATGATTCAGGATCTGATAAGGGAGCCTCCCCAAATTGGTCTGGGTCACATCACCGATTTTGCTCATTTTTACATATATGGAAGTGTGTGTCGAAAAACCGTGAAGCCCAAAGTATGAGCTCCGGTGGACCCCCCAGAGCGCCAGGGCCTCCTTCAAAGTAAGGGTGGTCCGGCCGAAAAATCGAAATTTGAGCCTCTACTTCAGAGCATCGTTGTTAGTTCGAACTTTGTGCTAGATTGACGTTCTATACACCAATGGATCCGTAATGACTTGCAGATTCCAAAAACGATACAAAAATGCGGTTTGGTCCCTCCGTACTGGAGTATTTTGCGAAAAACGCCTCCAGACACCAATTTTCCTGCTGACTGGCCAGTACATCGGGGCAAACTTTTGTGCCTTAGAGTTACGAAGACAGGTCCAGATTTTATATATTATTTAGCCTACAAAATCCGCAACATACACACAAAATTTGGAGAAAATCATTTGGTGCCGTTAGGTCGAAATTTGCTCTCAAAATGTGGATCAAAAATTTTTTTCTGCTAAAATTTCATAAAAATCAGGCATCTGGATGAATTTTCTACGCTGATGACGATTATCACCTTAGTTTTTGCGAAAAATTGCAATTTCTACTGTAAAGAGCCATTTTCTATAAATTTACCTGGCAGTAGAAATATGTACTGAATTTTATGCTATCTCTTTGCTTTTTAGGCTACGCAAACATAATGAACTGTAGCATGCGTACTTAGTCGGCAAGTTAGCCCTGCTGTTGGGTTATTGAAATTGGTTAACACCACAAAAAATCATGGGGTACATTGTCGGGAAAATCAGACAACATTGAGGAACTCATTGAGCTTTGCAGAACTGACTTGTGAGTGGATTGATTGGTACACTCAGCAACATATTCGGCTATGTAGCATACATACATGACATAAAGGATCTACCTCAAGCAACTAGAGCCTGACTCCATCCGATTTTTCTCGAATGCAATTTTTGGGCAAATTTTTCTTTAAACTGTTGTAAATTTTGTTCTACATACTGTACACTGCACATGTGCTTCAGTGAACAGACCATTAACTGTATTAGTGTTTTGTGAAATGAGAAGGCAAGTATATCTGCGAACCGTTTACTAGGAAACAGGTACCAAAATTCAGTCAACAACCTAGTCTAACCTATAGAATTTTGCCGAAGATAAAAATTCAGTCAACGACCTAGGCTAAGCTACAGAATTCAGCAGAATTGCGAAATCATTAGAGCAGGCTCGGGCACAGGCTCCAGCGCGGCCACCTGGATTATCTGCTGACTTCTGCCACCTTGCAATCCGATCCAATTTGCGGGGGGCTTACGGCCTACGATCAGACTCAAGGTCCATTTCGCTACCCCCATGATTCGTCATCTCAGATGTTGCCCTTCTTTCACTGCCAGCCACTCCTAGCCATGCTGCTGGGCGCCGGTCACCAAGAGGGCGGCTGGCGTGTCGATGCCATGATTCTGACAGCTCCTGATGGCCGCCGGTGCCCATATGCCAGAGGGCTCCCAGCATAGTTGGTTTTCCAGACAGCTTCTGACATCGTAGATCTTCCCAACGCGGTATGCTTTCTGTGCAATGGCTTCATTCAGTGCAATGGCAAATCCAGTCGATTCCCATTTTCCCTACTAGCTGTCACCAGCTTTCGGTGGCCTGGGTGGAGCATTGTGCATAACCAACTCTTTGCGGGAAACTTGCCGCGCTGAGAGGATGAGCGCACAATGTCGCACACAGTGGCTTTGCGGCCTAAACCACTACACCAACTGTGCCGGCTTCTGCCACCTTCATCGCCGGGCCTACCTCTGTCACGGCCTCTGAATCGACCACGGCAAATGAGGTTGCTACAGAATGCTATGACAGTCATCAACAGCCAAATAGGCAAAACATTATAACTGGCACAAACTATTGTTGATTGAAACCTTGTACTTTTTGTAGTACAGGTTCATCAGATACATTTCCAGCACCAATATTCCAATCACGGCCAGAGTGATGAAAGCCTTGCAGTATCCGCTGCAGCAGTCGCAACCACTGCAGTCCAACCTGCAACTAAGCCCACACTCAGTGAGCCTGTGTATATTCGCCCAATACAACTTTCAGGCTCCATTTGGGCTCACCGCGTCCTGCCCAAAATTTCGATAGCGACTTTTTGGACAACTTTTTGCTTATTTTTACAATAATACCCTAAATACAATGTTTGTGGGATTTTAGCTTGATATTGCAATTCGAGTAAGTAAAGTACGTACGTTCTACTGCCAGTTGAAATTATAGAAAATGGCTTTTTACAGTAGAAATTGCAATTTTTCGCAAAAACTAAGGTGATAATCGTCATCAGCGTAAAAAACACACTCAGATGCCTGATTTTTATGAAATTTTAGCAGAAAAAATTTTTATCCACACTTTGAGAGCAAATTTCGACCTAACGGCACCAAATGATTTTCTCCAAATTTTGCGTGTATGTTGCGGATTTTGTAGGCCAAATAATATATAAAATCTGGACCTGTCTCATAACTCTAAGGTACAAAAGTTTGCCCCGATGTACTGGCCAGTCAGCAGGAAAATTGGTGTCTGGAGGCGTTTTTCGCAAAATACTCCAGTACGGAGGGACCAAACCGCATTTTTGTATCGTTTTTGGAATCTGCAAGTCATTACGGATCCATTGGTGTATAGAACGTCAATCTAGCACAAAGTCCGAACTTACAACGATGCTCTGAAGTAGAGGCTCAAATTTCGATTTTTCGGCCGGACCACCCTTAGTTTGAAGGAGGGCCCTGGCGCTCTGGGGGTCCACCGGAGCTCATACTTTGGGCTTCACAGTTTTTCGACACACACTTCCATATATGTAAAAATGAGCAAAATCGGTGATGTGACCCAGACCAATTTGGGGAGCGATCCTGAATTATTTCAGAAATTGCGTCTTAAATTTCATGTTAAGCTTTGGAAATTGGCATTTTAAAACAGCGAATTCCAAATTTATGCTTGCTTTTAATTAGAGTGCGAACTGGTATTGTGTTGTTTTCCAGGAATTGGACATTGGGGTTTTTTGTCATTGATAAAATGATACACAATGTACTAATACCGTACAATGTACAATAAATATCCAGGGCAGTGGGGGTGGTTGACACCCTTTTTGAAGCCAGACGGAGAAGCGCAACCCTATAAATCAAAGTGTGCATTTGAATCTAAGCCTGAGCTCCAAATTAAGGCTTAAAATTAAGTTGGTCGGCAGGTGGGGTAAAGGCTTGTGTACGACCGGCACCAAGGCTGAAATTACTGTTAAAATAATTCTGCATACGGTAGAACGGCGCGTATTTTGAATTCATTTGGGGCAATGCTAAGCTAATCAAGATGTTCTTTTTTGTATTCTGCTGTTCTTTATACATGCCCGGCGGGCATCAAAATCGGGCCCGGCACGGCCCGGGGGGGCCTGAAAATGGTGCCCGGCCCGGCCCGGCCCGTCCGAAATCGTTGACGGGCATGCCCGGCCCGGCCCGTGCACATCTCTAGGTTATTAGACCAATATTCGGTAAGATTCTTAGTTTAAGTAACGAAAATTTGGTAACTGGCAGAAGTAACTGAAGTAAGAACTCCCGAATGCCTTCCGTTCGTACCATAAGCTGCGGATCGCCGCTGGTGGGCAGTTGTTGCAGCAGCCTCACCTTCACCTGGTGTTTGTGTTTGTTGTGTAAGCAGATCTGCTGTTCATGAATGGCCAGCGAATTGTGTCCCATTCCCACTGCGTTCTCCTCATAGGAAATGCGTCTCGGCTTGTAGACCGTTCGCACGGACGGGTCTGCTCCCAACCAGCAGGTAAAGGTTTCCGACGGAGAGACCGGCTTCAACTCACTCTAAACTGCCAAAATAGGTTCGGCTAATGTTTGTGCTGCAGTCGGATTTCAAACAAACCTTGGAAATAAAATTGTTGTCCAAGAAGACATTGACTGGCCCAGCCAACAACGGGTACTGACTGTTGTTAACGGCGCTGACTTTGAGGAAAGCGAACTCGCACTTGGCCGGCACAGCTTCGTGTTTGAATTTCGGGACCACCTCCAGTACTGCTATGTTTACCTAAAGTCTATAGTAAGTAGTGTTCACAGCAATTCTCTCTACCGTATGCGTCGAATCATCCGACGGTACTGTACAAAGGCGCGAAATTTGAAAGTTGGCGAAGATCGGGTTTTCGCTCTCCTGAAAACACAAAACCATATGGATTGTCTTGGATTCCTGAGCGAATCAGACTAGCGAGCCGTTCAATGAAGCGATACCATGATGGTGAGGAATGTCAAGATGAAAAGAACTGAGAACAAACCACATCAGCCAGTGCTTTTGGCATGAAATCGATTTGCCCTGGAGGCGGGGCTTCCTCTTCTTCTTCTTGTAGTTGCTGTTGTTGCTGCTGCTGCTGCTGTTGTTGGTTGGCGCCGAATCCAAAGGCCGCCGAGGTTCCACCTCCAGCGACACTGCCGAATAGACCAGCGCCCTTTGTAGCTTTTTGCATATTGGCAAACCCACTGATATTGATGCTAAACCGCAAAACAATCATTTGAACCGTACAGTCACACTGTTCGTGTCGGACATGGTACTACGTATTACCGACATACATGTACTAGGGGGTTTGGGGTTTACCCCCTGCTGGAAAGGCCACCCCCCCCCGAGACAGGTTAAGGGACCGCACCACCCCCGGCCCAAAAATACAAGTACTAGTAGCGGCTCCCAGTACTAACAAACTGGGACAGAAATCACTAATTTTTAGCCTAAAATTCACTTGAAAAGCCTTTGCAAACCGAATTTGGCGTCTCCACTGCTGATATTTAAGAAAAATCGGTGTTTTTGGAAGCTCTTTTTGTCATTTTTGCTTGTTTTTAGCTTTAAAACGCTATTTGGCAGCTTAAAATAGCGATTTTTAGCGTCCTTACTGAAAAAAACGTGCTAAAAACGCATTTCTAGGCGTTTTGGAGCTGTTCGAAATTTGGGACCCCCACCTGGGTGAAACCCCCCTCGACCCCCCACCTGAGGAAAACCCCCCTACCCCGTCCCCCCAGGTCGGCCCGGAGCTGTTACATGTATGATACCGACTACTATTATGATTTATGGTACATCTGTTGTCCATACCCATACCATACCCATACATGTAACAGGGGGTCCCGGGGTCTGCCGCCCTACCCTATTTAGGCGAGACCCCGCGGACGGGGACCCCCGGAGACGATCTTTCCGATCGACTTTTCTGGCGGCGTGTTCCGGTTTCCTCCTTTCCGGTTTCCTCTTTTCCGGTTTCCTCCCCTCATAATCCGGTTTCCTCCTTTTTAGAATTATAGCATATTTTGGTGAGTTTTAATCCACATTATTGCAGTAAGCAAACTTAGCGTCATTTTAGGGTTATTTTTATGCAGTTGAAATATTTTATTACATCTTATTACATACAGTGGGGTGCAAAAGTTTAAACGCACCTTGTCCTGTTCAAGAAAAACTGACTTTTCTCTGATTTGTTGGAGGTAATCGGTAAGTGTTATACACCATTACATAGCTTGAGATCTTACCAAAAAGGTGGTGCAGACTGCGCTGCAATGGCTTGCGTTATGGTGAAGTTATAGCCAGTCTAAGTCAATCTGTCAGAAAAAGGGTTAGCAAAAGTTTAAACGCACTTTCAAAATTCTACAAAATCTGACTAAACTTCTTTCAAACAACGATTATAAGAATACCTAAATACTAATTAATGAACAACAGGACAACTTTGATGCTTTGGAATAATTCAGTCGCACTGTAACGCAATTGATTGTAACACATCTCATCATGGTGAAATTGGTCTGGTCTGTGTACAAGGTCTACAATTTGAATGGTTTTGAACTCTCTCAAACTTCTTATGGATGTGTAAGAGACTGAGACTGCTAATCAGGCTAAACAAACTGTGTTTATGATAACAGAACCACAAAAACAGAACAGTTTTTAATCAGATTAAAGGTTGACAGATAATTACTTTTCCACATCTGTCACACTGAGGTTTAGTATTCTGGTCTTCTCAGTGTTTGTAATCGACTGCAACCAACAAACATGGGTTAAGTCATATGGTTTTTACATGTACTATTGTTTCTCTTATGCAAAAATACCAGAACATGCCATTTAGGCACCTTACTCAGTTAACAGCACTATAACCAACATGCTGAATATCCAAAAATGATCCACAATAATCAACTGACGGCAACTGTGAGGGTAGATTGACCAGAAGACATCATCCCTGCTTCCAAAAACTTGCGTTTTTAACTGAAATGCATTGTGTGATCCCATGGATATGGAATTCCATCATCGGTTCATTTTAATATGACCTATGGCTGCTTCAGTGAATGCTTCTGCCATTGGTGCACACTGAATCTTGCCTCACTCATGTTTGACTACTATACTAAAGGTCCCAATTTTGCTGTGTTCAGCTTCTCTGGCCTCTTAGGGCTTCTGCTGTCTTTGCTCATGCTATTTTTCTTAAAACCAGGCAGCTGAGTCAGATATGCACCTCATAAACCATAACAATGTGGCCATTACTATAAAGCGACGCATTGCAGTGCAGTCTGCGCCAACCTCTTCGCAACATCTCAAGCTATGCAACGGTGTATAACACTTGCCAATTAAATTCAACAAATAAGTGAAAATTTAATTTTTGTTGACCCTGACTGGGTGCGTTTAAACTTTTACACCCCACTGTACATTCGTTAATGGAAAGGTGTGAGCTACATCTATCATGTAGTAGAATTGATAGCCGCGGTAGAACACTGCTCTTTCGCTACGTTTACTTTGGAAGGTGGCTAGATTAGCCATACACTTAGAGGATGTAGCCGGCCGCGCTCGATTTGTCAGGTCGCGGGAGGCGACGAAGTTGAAATTTAAGATTTAATCATTTTAATTATGACTTTCAGAGCTTTTCTAACAGAGGGACCGATTTCCGTGCCAGCTGGGTCAGAGCTTGTGGGTCGGGCTAACGTTTTTAGACCGGCTGCGCTAGGCGGTCTGGGCCGAATTTTGCACATCTCTATGACACTTAGAGACAGGAGGACTTATGATAGACTGGTAGGGACAAAACGGTAGAATGACCCATTATCAAGTGACAAGGGTGCATCCACATAATTACCCATTGTTTGTTAGCATAATTGTCTTGGGCTAATCGCTTGTCTCTTCACATTTAATTGATCATAATTACGCAATCATGAGAGGGCAACGGAGTCCTGACCTGAGCCCGAATTCATTCCACTCTATAGGCAAGACCAGCTGCAGTCATTTTGCTGGTGACACTTACCCAATTACACCTGGTTCAAATTTCTAACTTGTTCCATGTCATAGAATCATTTTCCGGTGCTTTTCGGAAATAGAAAATCTTCAAAATGGTCGTTTTACAGTCAGGGAAATAACAACATATATGGTATCAGTACACATATATGGAAACGGTACCATATATGGTACCGGCACACCTTCAAGTGGTACCATATATGGTACCACTTCCTTATATGGCACTGGTACCATATGGTACCGGTACCATATAAATGGTACCCCTTCGATCGAGGCCTCAGGTGATACCATATATGGTACCCCTTCGATTAAATCATAAGGGGTACCATATATGGTACCGGTACCATATGGTACCCTTTCGATCGAGGCCTCAGGTGGTACCATATATGGTACCGGTACCATATATGGAAACGGTACCATATAAGGAAACGGTACCATATATGGTACCGGTACCATATATGGCACCCTTTCGATCGAGGCCTCAGGTGGTACCATATATGGTACCGGTACCATACATGGAAACGGTACCATATATGGAAACGGTACCATATATGGTACCCTTTCGATTGAGGCCTCAGGTGGTACCATGTATGGTACCGGAAGCATAAACTGCTTTTAAAACAAAAGTTTCCCTATAAGTGTAAGCCTGACCTTGAATATAAAAAGTAAGCCTGTATTAACTATAAATGGTATAACTTGAGATCTCGGTTTTGTATATTTTGAGACTGAGATTCTTGGATCGAAAACTCGAAAATTAAACTAAACAGGCTAGTTACATTCTGTATGCATTCACTAGGCATAGTTCAAGTACCTTGTACAAGTCCATGTAGGTTTCGTTTCTTATATTGATACAGAAGGGAGTTAAAACAGGGTTCGTGCGGCTTTTGCATTGCAAAATTCTCTGACCTTTCTCTGACTTTTCCTATGAACAAAGTCAAAATTCCCTGTCGAACCAGGGAGAGAAACATTTGAAACATTGGGTTTTAAAGGCATTCTGAGGCATAGTGTTTAGTTTAAGTAGAAGTAGAAAGTCAGAAGTCCGATATTGAAAAAGGGTGGTGTGTAAAGTTCTAACAGGAGCATTTGGTGGCGAAATGTTTCTGCTGCTATCAAATTTTTCCCTGACCTGACACCAAACTCCATGCTTTTCCCTGATTCCCTGACTTTTTTAAATTCCCTGACTTTTCCATGACTCCCTGATTTTCTAGGCCCTGACCATATACAATGTATGGTACCACCTGAGACCTCGATCGAAAGGGTACCATATTGGTACCACCTGAGGCCTCGATCGAACGGGTACCATATATGGCACCGGTACCATATATGGTACCGTTTCCTTATATGGTACCGTTTCCATATATGGCACCGGTACCATATATGGTACCACCTGAGGCCTCGATCGAAAGGGTACCATATATGGTACCGGTACCATATATGGTACCCCTTATGATTTGATCGAAGGGGTACCATATATGGTACCGGTTCCATATATGGTACCGGTACCATATATGGTATCACCTGAGGCCTCGATCGAAGGGGTACCATATATGGTACCGGTACCATATATGGTACCACCTGAGGCCTCGATCGAAAGGGTACCATATATGGTACCGGTACCATATATGGTACCAGTGCCATATAAGGAAGTGGTACCATATATGGTACCACTTGAAGGTGTACCGGTACCATATATGGTACCGTTTCCATATATGTGTACTGATACCATATATGTTGTTATTTCCCTGACTGTTTTACTGGTTTACGAAGAAAAGCGACAGTTAGCCATGTTTTTCGTAATTCCCCAATTTTAATGCCGTTTGAGCTACAGTTAGTACGTTTATGCCCAATGGCAACACCAATCATTGCTGCAAGTTTCAAAGCGATACTCTTTAAATTACCCAAAAATTAGAATTTCTGTGTACCACCCTGATTCTTGTTTTTGGGTCATAAAACCAGCACGAGCTGGAATGTTGGCAATACAAAATTGTTATTAAGTAAAAAATAAGTATTGAAAAGCAATACAGTCGTCCTGACAATTTTTGCAGAAAATTAGACGAAAATCGATAAAGAATGAAGCGTTTGAGTGAAGTTAAAAAAGGCGAGGGTACATTTTGTATCTATACCGTATAAAAACGTACACTTTGGGTCTGTCCAGAAAAGCAGTGATCGGTTTGAGTCTGGGCATGGATCCAGTGGAGGGCAGGGCAGTGCTCAGAGCTACTTGACTCTCCGTCCAATCCTCTCCTGTCTTTTGCCAAATCTTGCCGTAGTAGTGGATCTGCAATACAGTTACAATCAGGCTACCTACAGTAATCCATTTTAACAGTACAATACACATATATGGGACGGCAAAAAACTCGCTGGGTGTGGAGGTAGTCTTTGGGGGGTGGTCATTGCAACAAACGCCTGAAAAGCGAAAATTTTCTCCCTCTGGGAAGGAGTACCCGATCTGGTGTAGCGGAGTCGTACAAGTTCGACCCTACGATCAGACCCAGTGG
This sequence comes from Sabatieria punctata, assembly GCA_030248155.1. Lineage (NCBI taxonomy): Eukaryota > Metazoa > Nematoda > Chromadorea > Araeolaimida > Comesomatidae > Sabatieria > Sabatieria punctata. The sequence continues at coordinate 69,750 of JASANB010004269.1, forward strand.
TCCGATTGCCCTGCCCACTTGGTCCAATTCCCGCTGCCCGAGTCAGTAATGTTGTTGTTCGTAGCCGGGAACAAATTGGCTTCATCTTCCAAGCTTCAAAAGTCAGGCGGCCGACCCTTCTGTCCCACTGGGTTTAGCTGTCGTACAGCCGAGATATGGGCGGCCCGGCTGCACATTAAACCATCTGCACAAGGCGTCATCAGTGGCAGGGGTCCCAGCGGACATAGGAAGGTAGTGCTGACAGTTTAGGCAAGAGTCCGAAACCAACAATCACGTAGCAACAGAAACAAGCTACGCGTCCGGAGAGAAGGCGTTGCCATTTAGGGACTAGCCAGGTTCACATGGGGCCTTTAAAGTCCACTCAGCATTGGCCCACGGAGGGTATGTTGAGCTGCCCCAGAGGCGGCAACACGGAACCCCCGAGTCAGAAATCGTCGTCTCGGACGTTTTGCCCTTCTTTCACAGCCAGCGAGACATGGGCAAAGGGGGGCGGTCTGAGGTTGACCCCCTTCAGGCTGTGACCAACCCCCCTCAGCCAGCCGCTACCCCTCAGGGATTTTTTGGAAGAATTTTGTGCTAGAAAATTATGACAACAATATGCCTGAATTAGGTGTAAATGAGCTCAGAATAGTATCACTTATTTTCATGAAAAATAAGCCAAAAACCCTTGATTTTAGTCAAAAATAGGACTTTTTAGCTTACCACCCCTCAGGAATTAAAAATTCCTACCCCTCATCAGCCGAAATGCTAGCCCATGTCTGTTACCAGCTACTCCTAGCCATGCTGCTGGATGCTTGGTGAATAACAAGCGTAATAATCTGGCAGAATTGCATCTGATCAATCGGTACAACCCCGAATCAGACTTCGCTTTGGGTTTAAGAATGGTGCCAGCTCTGGAATTTTTCCCCGTTCTCCAACTTGAAGCTGCCATTCGAGCCTTTGACGACCACTTCGAGAACGATTTTCCTATGCTTCAATCAGTGCTGGATTGATTTGAAGACCATATGTATGGCGTTGACCTGTACCTACCCTCGCTTCGGAATTCTTGGAATCATTTTGTATAGAAATAAGCTGTTGTCTTTTCTTCGAAAAAAGCAAAGAAAGCGTTCCAAAACTTTTGTTTATTAACTGTGGAAGAGCGAATTACATAACTTTTGAATGAAAATAGTAAAGTATGCGATACGGTATATAAAATGTTTACTGTATCTATATTCCGGTCCCATCCTCGATCCTCAGACGCTGCCCGAACTAAGGACATCACAAATTTTTTGCGAACTTTTTTTACAATATTGACACAAAATTTGGCCAAAATCGCCCGTAAAATAGCACTTTTTAGCCGTATTTGAGTCCAAATTAGCGATTTTTGACGATTTTTAGCCTAAAAATTGCCATTTTGAGCGTTTTTAGTGCCCAACCCGCTCGCTAGACTTTGGGCTCAGACCTCCCTCAGGCCGGCGCCAGACCCCGTTCGGCGGATGACCTGTTACATGTATGAAAAGAAAACAACTCACATGCATAGTGGGTTTGTCTCCCATCTGCACACGGATGTCGTAGCTGGGAGTCCATTTGGCTTGAGAGACCACGTAGATCAATTCCAACTCTGCTTCTCCACCTTCTTCTGACTCCAGAACCACTGTGATCTCACTCAAAACACACAAACACTCATCTCTGTAGGATGCAGTAAATAGCAACTAATACCGTTTGACCGACTTTGCCAAACTAACTCCGACCTCCTCACCAATGGCCGACCGCAGCTCGGTGATTTCTTTCTCAATCTGTGTCTTCTGCTGCTTCAAGTCACGAAATTCTACGGCCAGCTTGGACAGTTTTTTGGTATAATAACCAAGAAACTTGTCCAGATTGTCCGAAGACAACTCATCTAACGCTACACACGATTCTGATTCTGACGAGTTGGACTAAAAGAATCGAATTAAAATGAGTGTGGTGCTTGTTAGGTGTACGCGTTTTCCTCCGGTGGCCACCTGCGTTGCGACGCCTTCTAGTACGCTTTCGGCCCGTTTTAACACCGAAATTGAGTCTTCGATCTGAAACCAACTTATTCCTTGCTCGCCATAAATGTACGTAGGTAAGACTAAGATACACCTCAGTTCGTCGGAGACAGAGTTGGTCCAGTCTGCCCTGCAAGCTGTGTCGTTCCTTCAGCTGTTCATCGCCGGTCTGTGGCACTTCGACGTACTGGACTTCGCAGATAGTGGCCGCTCCTCTGCCGTCCACTCGCACAGACTCCTTGTCTATGCAGTTGGACAGCTTCTCCACCACCAACTCATTTGTGCCTTTCTACAACACGCTACTTATATATTTAGAAAACAAGCCTTCGGGGCGTGCTCTATTTACTGATTATAGTGATCGTTAGACTTGTCTGGTGAAGGGCTATCTTAATGATATACAGGGTCCGGCTGACAACCCTACAGATTTTTTACTGCAGAAACCGCAAATCTCAACAGACTTCAATGAGTCTTATTTTAGATGAAAGATAAATAAATTCTTCAAAGATTGGTGAAACTTTCATTAAGATAGTTCTCCTTAGTTCCTGAGATATTTGCCCTCAAATTCAAAACAGAGATTTTGGCAATGAACAATTGTGATTAAAAACAACCCAGCAGACCTTTTACTTTTGCAACCATGAATCTCAACCGATTTGAATAAATCATTTTTTTAATGAAAGATTGATAAATTCTTGAAAGATTGGTGAACTTTTTGTTAAGATACTCTGCTTAGTTCTTGAAATATTTGCCCTCAAAGTCGAAACAGAATTTGGCAAAAAACCAAGAGCGATTTCGTTGCACTTCACAATGGAATAGATTCCTACTGCTGAGGGCTAACGATACTTTACTGGTGAAGTAAACCGAGCGTGCGTTTCCCCAATAAAGCCCCCAATAGCCATCAGCAGTAGTAGGAATCCGTTTTGTTATGAAGTGCAACGGAACCGAACTAAACTTGGTATTGTGTCCGACAAAATCGATATGACACTGTAGAAGCTGTGAAAAAGAAACTTTTTCACAGTGAACTACCATTTTGGCGGTTGGAAACATGAAATGGGCATACATGGGCCGGGGTGAGAGGGTATATATACCCTCATCCTCCTTCTCTCTCACTCACACCTGTTGCTAAGATGAAGACACTGATAAACCTTCACTGAAGAGTGAAGAATCCTTTCCACCGCGCGCACTTGATGACTTTTAACCAAGAAGGATTACGAAACATCTCTCTGTCTCTGCAGTCACGCACGATTCCCCCGGCGAACACTCAGTTGACCACGATATACGCTGACACGTGGCACAAAATTTCACCTATACCACAGCTGCGCGACCGAAAACTACCCAAGTCAAAAAGTGCACCTGAATTAAGAAATGCAACCAACGAACAGACAGGAAGTACAAAGATGTATTATGTATTTTGACTGTAACACTGCAAAACAATTATTGAGTCAGCAGCAGAACTACTTTAGATTAGTACCGCAACAGAAGACATTAAGAATATTTCACAGAATAAACGGATCACTCACAAACAACATATGACAGTCAATTGGGTCTAGATTTAAGGTTATCAGCAAACATAAAACAAGGCCTTCAAACGTTTGAATGCATGGGCCTGCCATATTGAGTATTGAAAAAAATCATACAATCGAAACCTGTATGAATATATTTAGAATGACCAGTAAAATTGGATCACAGCCATTACTATTGATCACAGTAGCGCTACTATTGCACATGCCTACCTTTTTCACATTTCTTTCTACTAAACTAAAGTGGAAGCAGCTATGTAACATAAATAGCATAGGTGTCATGCCAAACTAACAAAATCAACAGGTTGTTACAGGTTAAAGCGAAGTACGGTAACTATTAGATTTCTCTCAGTTTCACTGAGCCACCTTTGGGGTACTCGATAGCCCATTTCACAATTTTGTCTTCTTTACCACTAGCCGGAATTTGCAAGTCCCACTCGAGTAGGTGGTCCTTATTCAGCCGGTACGGACTGCTTTCGCGGTCCTTGGGGTCTTTTGGAATTTCCGGTTTGCACAGCGTCACCTAAATTAACGCATGTACTGTAGGTCTACTTGGCATTGTTGGTCACAATGTATGGCTAGACCACCACGTAGCTCCGATTGTCCCCCTACTGCCCAGGGGAGTCCCCTCCCTCTCATGTCTGCTACATATAGCTTGTCCTAAAAACTGGAGAATTTACTTCCAGCTTTAGTTTGAGCAGACGGATCTTTTGGCTTTCGGTCTGAATTTAAAGAGCGCTATGACCGATCGATCGGCTGGTCCCGAGTAAAAAAATAGACCATGTCTACGACCGAGTATAGGACCACCGAGTCGGATTCTATATTCTATATTTGACAAAAGTCATGATAAAACACTAAAAAAATGGAAAACCGAAGCAAATTGCAGGGTGCCCGCTCACTTTAGACTGTTAAAGAAACCGACTCAGCGGGTTATTTTGACCGGCGACCAACCCAATCGACCGGCCATGGTGCGCTCGTTTAGATTAGACTGATTAAGTCTGGTTAAACCAAAGCTGAAGTAAATTCCGGCTATTTGGGGACAACCCGCACATCGTAGCATGGCATCGATGGGATAATTTATATTTGCTACAATTAAGAATCTCTACCGACGTCACACAAACTGAGGTTTTTCAGTTAAGTAACACGAAATTCGGCAATTGGCACTGTCATAGATGTACTAGGATTGGGGTTACCCGATAGCTAGAAAGACCAATAACCCCCTCCCTCACCTGCCCGGACAATTTTAGCACCCTCTAAATTCTTCCGGCCCATGTACAACTCGAAATCCCGCTAAAGGACCAAGCATGAAAAACTTGAAAAGCTCAACACTTATTAGGAATTCTAGCAAAAACGAATATTATTTGCAAATATGTACAAAAATAATTTAGGAAAACGCAGCACATTCACATACATCCAAAAGCAGTTAAATTAGTAAGAACTCCCCCCCGAATGCACTTCAGTTCGTACCTTAAGCTGTGGGTGGCCGCTGGTGGGCAGCAGTTCCAACATTCTCACCTTCACCTGGTGTTTGTGTTTGTTGTATATGGAGACCTGTTGTTCGTGAATGGCCAGCGAATTGGAACCGGTTCCAAGCGAGAATGGCCAACGACTTGTGTTCTCGTAGGAAACGCGTCTGGGCTTGTAAACCGTTCGCACAGACAGATCGGCGCCCAGCCAGCACGTAAACGGTTCAGACGGAGAGACCGGTTTCAACTCACTCTCAAATTGCCAAAATACAGTCAGCCCATCAGATTTTTTACTGTGGCAGCCGCAAATCTCAAGAGATTTGAATGACTCTTTTTCAATGAAAGGTAGTTAAGTTCTTGAAAGATTGATGAAATTTTTATTGAGAAACTCTGCTTAGTTCCTGAGATATTTGTCCTCAAAGTCAAAACTGAGAATTTGACAGTGAACAAGAGAGATTTTTCATATTCCGTTGTACTTCATAATAAAACAAATTCCTTCTGTTGAGGCTTCTAGTGTTATGAAGTGCAACGGAATAAGAAAAATCGCTCTTGATCACTGTCAAATTCTCTGTTTTGACTTTGAGGACAAACATCTCAGGTACTAAGCAGAGTTTCTCAATAAAAATTTCAGCAATCTTTCAAGAATTTATTTCTCTTTCATACAAATAGATTCATTCAAATGGTTGAGATTATCGGTTGCTACAATAAAAGGAATCTGCAGGATTGTTTATTGGCGGACCACTGTACATAGTGAAACTGATGTTTGTGCTGCAGTCGGATTTCAAACAAACCTTGGAAATAAAATTGTTGTCCAAGAAGACATTGACTGGCCCAGCCAACAACGGGTACTGACTGTTGTTAACGGCGCTGACTTTGAGGAAAGCGAACTCACACTTGGCCGGCACAGCTTCGTGTTTGAATTTCGGGGCCACCTCCAGTACTGCTATGTTTACCTACAGTCTATTAGTAAGTTGTGTTCACAGCAATTGGTCTCTACCGTATGCGTCGACTCATCCGACGGTACTGTACAAGGGCGCGAGATTTGAAAGTTGGCACAGACCGGGTTTTCGCTCTCCTGAAAACACAAAACGCTATCGACTGTCTTGCATTCCTGAGCGAATCAGACTAGTGAGCCGTTCAATGAAGCGATACCATGATGGTGAGGAATGTCAAGGTGAAAAGAACTGAGGACAAACCACATCTGCCAGTGCTCTTGGCATCAGGTTGATTTGACCTGGAGGCGGGGCTTCTTCGTCCTCTTCTTCTTCTTCTTGTTGCTCTTGTTGTTGCTGCAGCTGCTGCCGCTGTTGGAATCCAAACGCCGCCGTAGCTACACCTCCCGGTGGGCGTTGCAGAGGGACAAACCCACTGGTTCTAAACCGTCAAACAATCTTTTAAACCATATAGTCTCAGTTTTTCGCGTCGGACATGATACTACTATGTACTGCAGGTTACCATTATGCTCATGGTAACTCTGTTGTCGAGATTCTGCTATACTCTACCATTATGCTCATGGTAACTCTGTTGTCGAGATTCTGCTATACTCATAATACCACACATCACATGCAATAGCTCAAGCCTGAACCTAAGGCTAAATCTCAGCCTGAACCGAAGCTTAACTCTAAGCTTCAATGTAAGCTTGAACCTAAGCCGAAGGGGTCATACATGTGCATGGGGGGTGCCCAGGGGGGGACGAAAATGAAAATCTACCGAACGTTGCTAGAGGCTACTAGAAAGCCTCCATATGTGTTTTTAAGCCACAGAAATCAATTTTGGCAACTACGCACCCTTCCTCCAGGCAACTACGCACCAAACCCGAAATTTTTTCAAATTTTCCTGGAAATTTTCGATTTTTTGGCAATGTTTCTATCAGAAAAGTGGTTTTTGTCAACTTTTTGTCGAAAATTCGATTTTTACCGAAAATTTTTGAATTTTAACCGAAAATTTTGTATTTTTAGCCAAAATTTTGGACAAAATTCAAATTTCCCGCCAAAATTTTGGGCGAAAATTCAAATTTCCCGCCAAAATTTGAATTTCCCACCAAAAATTTGCACCTATATCCAGGCAACTACGCACAGAGACCTGGCCGTCCCTCCCTGAGCCACCACCATGCACATGTATGGAAGGGGTTGTAGGGTGGGGACACCCACTTTGCACTGGAGACCCAGACACACATGGGCAAACGGGGCTGAGGGGGTAACCCCCTCAGACTCTGACCTACCTGCCTCAGGCTGCCGCTACCACTTAAGGAATTTTTAGGAAGAATTTTGCACAGAATATTATGATAAAACTATGCCTAGATTAAGTGTAAAACGAGGTCAGAATAATACATGTACTAGGGGGTTTAGTTCCCCAAGACAGTTCAGGGATCCCGACCGAAAAATACAAGTACTAGTAGTGGCTCCAGTACTAACAAACCGGCTCAGAAATAACTAATTTTTAGCTTAAAATTCACTTGAAAAGCCTTTGGAAACCGGATTTGGCGTTTTCACTGCTGATGTTTAAGAGAAATCGGCGTTTTTCGAAACCCTAATTTATCGTTTTTTGCTTGTTTTTAGCTCTAAAACGCTATTTGGTAGCTTAAGAAAGCGATTTTTAGCCTGCTTACTGAAAAACGTGCTAAACCTTATTTCGAAGCGTTTTGGAGCTTTTTTCGAAATTTTGGATCCCCTCTGGGTGAAACCCCGCTTGACCACCACCTGACAGAAAAACCTCCTTCCCCACGCCGTCTGGACCTGTTACATGTATGGTCAGAATAGCTTATTTTAACGTATTTTAGCGAAAAACAAACCTAAAAGCCTTGGTTTTAGCAAAAATCGGATTTTTTTGCTTACCATGCCCTCAAGCGCCCTTATCAGCCGCCGCTAACCCCATCAGCCCTTCAGGATTTGAAAGTTTACCACCCCTCAGCCGAAATGTCATCCCATGTCTGGGTCCAGGATTTCTTTTAAACGCATTATTGAAGGCTAATTTTTGCTGAATTTTCTTACCCAGGCCGAGCCAGACACTTTCAAAATTTTACACCCCTTTGCCAAATCCTGGATACGCCACTGAACCAAAGCTTAACCTAGCCTACACTACATCTGTACTCTAAGACCATATTATTTCAAAAGTTCAAAACGGAACAGGGAAGACATCATCCGTCGAAGGCTGACGGAAAGAGTTTTGGGCCAGGAGGGCATAGGGTACTGAGTGAACCGATACATGGGCGGCAGGGGTGGAAAATTTTCGCTCTTTTAATCGTTTTTTGGATTTTTTGTGGGACCCCGAGACTACCTCCACACCCCTCCAGATTTTCCCCAAGACTACCTCCACACCCCTCCAGATTTTCCGCCCAATGTATGAGTGAACCCACCAAATTCGGGGAAGAGCATTAAAAATCGCGAAAAAGCTCTCAGATACAGCTAAAAATCGCTCGTTTACAGGCAATTTTCGCGCCGGGAATTGAACAAATTTTGCAGAATAATTGAACCAAAAATTGTGCGTCCGAAAACTCGGAGGGGGCGGCGAGAGAGGGGCGACTTACAGTCTGGGACTGTCCAGAAAGGCAGCGATCGGTCTGAGAGTGGGCATGGATCCAGTGGAAGGCAGGGCAGTGCTCAGAGCTACTTGCGTTTCCGTCCAATCCTCTCCTGTCTTTTGCCAAATCTTACCGTAGTAGTGGATCTGCAATACAGCTACAGTGAGACACGGTAAACTGCCGGTTAACCTATACAAGGGTTGGAAAAATGGGTTGGGTAGTCAAAATCCGAAAACTCTGGGGCCACCTCCGCGAGATTTCAAAATTCTACCCCCTCTCAGCCGAAATCCTAGCTCATCGCTGGCTGGGTGGACGTATTTCGTTAAAAATCACTATTTTGACAAGAGAATAGCGTTTTTGGGCACGAAGAGTGACTTATACAACCATTTGAAACAAATAGTAATGTTTATAGTAAATGCCAATAAAATTCTATCCCCTCAGCACAGCCGAAATGACAGCTTTTGGCCATTAGCCTTAGCCAGTGCAGTACAAAGAGTTAAAAAATCGATCGAACCCATTGTCAATCATCACAAGTGGAAAATAAGAAAGAAATCGGGCCAAGAAAATTGCTTGTGACGAAAAGCAGAATCAACAAAAGAAAACAACTCACATGCATAGTGGGTTTGTCTCCCATCTGCACACGGATGTCGTAGCTGGGAGTCCATTTGGCTTGAGAGACCACGTAGATCACTTCCAACTCTGCTTCTCCGCCTCCTTCTGATTCCAGAACCACTGTGATCTCACTCAAAACACACACACACACACTCGTCTCTGTAGGATGCAGTAAATAGCAAATAATACCGTTTGACCGACTTTGCCAAACTAACTCCGACCTCCTCACCAATGGCCGACCGCAGCTCGGTGATTTCTTTCTCAATCTGTGTCTTCTGCTGCTTCAAGGCACGACTTTCTACGGCCAATGTGGATAGTTTCTTGGCATAATAACCGAGAAACCGGTCCAGATTGTCGGAAGACAATTCAGACGAATCCGATTCTGACGACTTGGACTGAAAGAATAGAATTGGAATGAGAGTGGGGTGAGCTGATTGTAAGATGTACGCGATTTCCTCCGGTGGCCACCTGCGCAGCCGCGCTTTCCAGAACGCTTTCGGTCCGTTTTAACACCGAAATTGAGTCTTCGATCTGAACCGAACTTGTTCTTCGTTAAATATTGCTCGCCCTAAGTAGGAGAGACACCTCAGCTTGTTTGAGACAGAGTTGGTCCAGTCTGCCCTGCAAGCTGTGTCGTTGCTTCAGCTGTTCATCGCCGGTCTGTGGCACCTCCACGTACTGTACTTCGCAGATGGTGGCCGCTCCTCTGCCGTCCACTCGCACAGACTCCTTGTCTATGCAGTTGGAAAGCTTCTCCACCACCAACTCATTTGTGCCTTTCTACAACACACAACCTTGTCTCTAAAATGGCAACACTTTTGGCTGCCATTTCCGTAAATGTTGACCAAATAACTGAAATTTGCAACAAACAGTATGGGCCAAAAATGTGCACCCCCTTTTCGAACTTCACTCTAACGATTCATTCTCGGGCAGTTAAATGTTTGCCAATTTTTATCATGTTCCTTTTTGTTTATTGACTGTCCAAAGTGACCTGCACCACTTTTTGACTCAAATTCTAGGTATTTACGCCTGTGCAACTAAGACTGCACGTTATTCTCTTCTACTACTGGATCTAAAAAGCTACCGTAGTGCCGAATTTTGTCACAAATAGAAGTTACCATAATCTTCACGATTTCTGCATATTCCAACTTAACCAAGAGTTTCTCGCTAATTGAATTGGAGCATACTATACAGTATCATACGGTATCGAAAATGCTATACGGCACGCGGTATATGGTGTTCTTTTATGCCGGTCCCATCCCTACCTGTAGCACACTACTAATTAGCTTTCTTACTTCTGTTCTTTCTATCCAAAATAAGTAATCTAATTTTCCTTTTGTGACACAGAACATTATATAGATCTGATCACGGAAATACGATTTTTCAACCAGCTGATCCAAGGATTACGAATTACGAAGCTTAGCAAGCATTGGCAAGCAAGTACTTGCTTTTTGGACGCCAGGTATTGCGATTGTGTATTGTTGGCTTTTTCGGGTATTGAACGCTCGCACAACAACAAGAGAGAGAGAAGAAAGGTGGGTGGGTACCTTGAGAGAAGTGCGGAGCAGACGGGTCACCTGGGCTCTGTCGGTGTACACACTGACAGCTTTGCAAGGCAACGCACTGCAATCGAACACCTGCCGCTCCTCCACCCTCATCCTCCGTCTCCCTCACACGTGAAGATGAAGAAACTGAAGAATCGTTTCCTTCCACCACACTTCAGCACTTCTTAACTTCCATTCCAAAACCAAAAAAGATTACGAAACACCTCTCTAGTCACCTCACGCACGATTCCCCCAGGGCATGTACAAATCGCCTCCCCAAGAAGTTGGAAAGTTGGAAAATGGAAAATATAAAAGATGGAAAATGTTTCCCAACAATTTGGAAATTAGGAAAACATGCAATGCACAATAACAACAATCATAACCAACATCACATGGATCCGAAAAAAATTTGCATATCGGTAACGCCGGCAATTCGGCAACGGTGTGAGATCCCGCCATCACAATAGACTCGTATGTCTTTCCAAAAGTTCCACAACAGAACAATGGCTATGATAGCGGAGTTTTCGTCTGTGCTTTTGCTGCGTTCATATCATCTGATTGTCGCACAAGTGCGTATTCTAACAGCAGTTGAACACTTACATGCACTTTGCATGCACGTATTTCGTAAACTTCACTTACATGCTGATATATATAGCACTGTAGGTAGCTTTGTGCCTACCTATCTTTTTCCACACAAGATAACACCAGCCGTTTGGATTTTGTGTTGTGATACAGTCAGACATGGGCTAGCATTTCGGCTGATGGGGGGGGGGGGGTAGAATTTTCAATTCCTGATGGGGGGCTGATTGGGGGTAGGAGCGCCTGATGGGGGGCTGAGGGGGTGGTAAGCCAAAAAGTCCCATTTTTGGCGAAAATCAGAGTTTTTTTGGCTTATTTTTCATTAAAATAAGTTAAAATTAGCTATTCTGAGCTCATTTACGCCTATTCCAGGCATATTTTTATCATAATTTTCTATACAAAATTCTTCCCAAAAATTCCTGATGGGGGGTAGCGGCCGGCTGATGGGGGGTAGATCAGAGCCTGATGGGGGGCCAGCCCCCCCCGCAGCCCCCCCTTTGCCCATGTCTGGATACAGTATGTATGTATGTACAGTTTTAGTCACTTGTGATACTCCGTTTTCAATTTCCTTGCTACATTTTCGAATTTAGATTATGAATTGCTAGATATTTGATACCCATGCATTTTACATATAAATATTTAATGGTGCTTGCTTTTACTTAAAGTTAAAGTGTTTTGTCCTTTTGGTCATAACTGTGACTACGTACTGACGCTGCCTGCAATATAGAAATCGACCTCTGAGATCTATGCTCAAACATAAATAACCCGATTTACAGTCATAAACCCGACACCGAATCTATGTTAGCTTAGATTTAGGTTTGTTGTCAGGCCACCGAAGGGCAGTGATGACAAGTAGATAAATGGGTAGCATCGTGGGATGGGATGGGAAGGCAAAGGGAGTCTGTGTGCAAGGCCACACAATACGAGTTCTTCAGCTTTAGATTGCCAGGGATGGACGTGCACAAAGTAACTTTTTTCACATTTTCGACTTATTGAATGAAACAATTTTGCGACAAGCAATCGTTTCCAGTATGAGCTGCTGCGCTCGTTTTCTTCATTTTGCCCTTAGTACTGCTTATTTCCCTTCTCTTACGGTGTAACTTGCGATTTTCCAACTTTCCTACTTTCGGGGAGGCGATTTGTGACATTGGAAAACCCGTAAAACTTGGTGTACCACTGTGCACCACAGCGTACCGCACGTCCTCACCGTTTCCGTTTTTCTGGGGAGGCGATTTGTATACGCGCCGATTCCCCCGATTCCCGCGGACTACCCATGGACCACGGTATATACATGGACATGCGGCACAAAATGTCAACTACGCATACCATAGTTGCGCAATATTTCAGCCAAAATTAGCGATTTTTTCGATTTTTGAGCGTTTTTAGTGCCCAACCCCCCTCCCAAAATTTGGGCTCAGACCCCCATCCGGTGCCAGACCCCTCAAACGCCCACCCACCTTCATCGGATGACCTATGTCCTTGGGATAGTATTTCGGCATCGTGAATCGGAATCGGATCGAAGGTGGCCAGAAGAGATGTCAGTGAAAGTGCAGAGCGTATTCAAGAAGTATTGTAGCTGGAAGAGCTTCTATCAATTTTAGTAAATTCAGCGCCCACACGCTGCTGCGTAAGGCTCGAAGAAACCGAATTGCTAAAATGCTGGAAAGTTTCAGTAATATGGAATCGGACACTGGATCGCCAGCCAATTCGGACACCAAGCTTTGGTACGGGAAAATGGTTCGGTGATCTTGACTGTGCACCGTAGTTTATAACACCGCATGTTTCTTGGCACATACTGTAGATGCTTCATGTTCTGCTAGGTCAATCTGAAATTGAAGATGTCAATTCTTAGAGTCGAGATTTTCCATATTTTTAAAGTTTTGTTTCAATTTTCAACATTTGCTGTCTAAAATTCACCTTTGATGTCTGACTGCAGAGAAAAGCAGAAGTTCTGCCTGTTCAGAATTTGTAAGCTTCTTATTAGTTAGGTCAGACAGCCTGGCGCCGCCGCTGTCCACTGCTCTCCTGCTGCCAGCCTGGCGGCCAGTGTGTTTTCTTTGTGCCTTGGCACCGGCGGCCTTTTTTCTTTCTTTGTTTCCCCCTTCTTTTTAGTGATGACAAGCAAGTTGATTATTGTTCCATTTTCACCCGGTTATGTTGATTTTATGTCTGCTTTCCTCATACTGACTATAAAATGCTTCAGCTTTCATAGCTGGTAGCACCTCATTTTATTGAACTTCACGACTTGGACTGCTGGTTGGTAGCTCTAGCTATATGTAGGTACTTTTACTGTCTTCGTTTTCTTGAAGTGAGTCCCTCTTTACAAGTTTATCATTTAATTAATTTTCTTGTTGTTATTATAGTCATATTAAATACAACGTGCTAAAGACGCATTTCCAGGCATTATGGAGCGGTTTAAAATTACGGATGCCTTCCCTGTGCAAAAACCCCTGGATACCCTCCTAATGGAAATCCTCCTAGCACTTCGCCCGGGCCGGACCGGACCTGTATGCTGGTGCTCCACTGCTGCGTGCGGCAATTTGCATCAGGTTGGATTGCAACAGTATAAAAAATCACTTCTAAAGGCAAACAAGATCTCCGACGCACTTGCATACTGTAGAATGCACAAGTTGTTGGAGAATGAAATCTTGACGGTAGTGATAAACGAAATCGCAGACAAACTCAAGCCAAAACTAGAAATTTTGGCACTGCTATCTTAAAACTGATGGAAAAAACAGCAGAAAATACTAAATTTTGCATTTTCGGGGGGAAAATCTGATTGGTAAAGGGACTGATTTAATGGGTTACTTACACCAGTACTGGTGTGATGTGATGTAAGATTTATTCGAGCAGAACACAACAGCTAAATTAGAAAGAATGACGTATAGACAGAATCAGAAGTCACTGTTCCATCAACTGAATGTTATTTCTATATCGCTGTTGTTGTGCGCTTCTCACAGTCTCCGTACCGTGCGCAACCCGGTTACTTTTCATTCTCTTCAAAACAGCCACCATGTATTTGCGGATGGTAGCATGTTTTGTGGCATAAATGAGAGGATTGGCGCTGGCATTGATAAGTGCACACATCTTCAGCACGGGAGCAGCTCTCATCAGAACTGCCGGATTTAATTTCAGACTGATAATAAAGGTAAAAGTAAGGTTGGGGAGAACCCAGAACATGACAAACACTGCCAAAACTGTGAAAATGGTTTTGCTCATTTTCATCTGTCTCCTCACTAGTCTTGCTTTCTCTGCGTCTCGTGATGTCTCTCGCTCGCAACTGCTTTCGCATCAGACCTAAAGCGAACAGATAGAAGAGAACTACGGTCAAGCTGAGACTCAAGTTAAAGATTCCGAGAAAGGCAAGCAAGATCTTGGGCGCACTTGCATAGAACGCACAAGTGGTTGGTGTGCTGTCTAAATCGGACAGGAGAACAACTAGGCCTGCAGCGAAAACCGCATAACCAAACGCTAGTGACAAAGTGTAGGCAGCGAACTTTCTGTGGTTTTTTGCTTCGATATTTGACGGCACTCCAGAACGCTTCGACTCGGTCCCCCCAGGCTATTGCTAGAGTTAGAGCTTGGCTGACACTGAGACCCAGAGGCACTGGAGCGTGTATGACAACGCAGTCGAAAGATATGTACGAATTCCTTGTCAGCTGGTAGTAAAGAAGTCCAATGTGACTGGTTAGCATGCCGAAACCTGTAAAGGCAACATGAATAGTGTCCCTCCCACTTACGTTGCATCTGTCATCCGATTCTTCGTCTTGCGTTCGTCAATCAATTTCGTTGAAATTTTAACAAAACATGCATAAATGCTCAGAATCTTTACTCTCAAAATTTTAGCCAGCTAGAGCTATGTAGAAGTGTAAACTATCCATCGTTTGTGACCTGACAACAGCAGCGGAGGATTTGACGAATACTGTAGAATTTAAACTGTCATACCTGTGATAAAGTCAGCAAGGGCTAGCGCTGCAATTAGGTAGCAGCATTGTTCTTTTCTTAGTTGTTTGTAGGAGAGAAATGCTGCCAGCAGTAAGCTGTTGCCCAACATGGCAGTGGTTGCAATACAAACAATAGTCAGAGATAATAGGAGGTGTTCTGTGGAGTAGAAGTACTGGCCTAACGCAGACATCCCTACAGCTGCCTTTCAATCTTTGAATAGGCTTTCAAGCACTTCGGCGGATTGTTACGGAAGCTCATAAACAGGCGTTGAAGAGGCTGAAGACATCAATACAGGGTAAAGTAAGGTTGATTTGTAAAGATTCCTATAGAAGCACCTTTGAATTCAGTTAGTTAATGCACCTGGGAACAAAAGTAGAAGCTTCAAAAGCAGGCTGACTGTAACGTTCAGTTCATACGGGCAAATACCTCAGTCACACAGCGAAATTTTCGTTTAAACTCTATTCGTTGGCGGCACGAAAACTATGAAAACGGAAATTTCGTAACCGTTGCATTGACATTTCTTCCTATTCTTCCTAATCGCGGAATTTTGCTCCTCCTGTCGCTTTCCATTGATTTAGTTACCGTCATTCGCACTGCCAGGAGTTTTTACAGAAATTTAAAACAGAAATGAGTTATGGTTTCTGAGACCCTAAACAGGGTTTCGGAGATCCTAAACAGGATTTCGGAGTCGGAGCCCAAAAGGGCATTTGTCCAGTTTAGGCGGGATGTTTACCCGATTTTTAGTGACCCCCGTGCGAACACATTTGGCCCACTTTGACAGACAATGCCAACAATTAAACGAAAACAGTAGAGGTTTGGTCACTGAAAGAACGCAACGTTATCAAAACGACACCATTCCTTAACTTATCTGTTATAAAAAATAGTGCAAGCCCCCCCCCCCCGACTGCAAGGAGCGTGTCAAGAACAATGCGTAGAACTAGAGCCGTCTTCGTGTAAACTAGAAGAGATCAGACAGAAGATGCACTTCTTTGTTGTTGTCATTTTCTTCACTGCTTTCTTCGTTGGCATACTGTCTGTCATTCACCATTATCATTGCTGTCACCATTATGACAACTTGCTTTTTGAGAACCGCGCTAGATGTTTGTTCGCGTTCTCAAATCTGTCTTTGAGAAAAAATTAGATATACATAGCATACCGATACGTGACATTCCACAGTACGATGTCTCTGAGCATCTGGTCTCCATCAATTCGGAGTATGAATTACAACCATGATTGATTCCTTTGTGATTATAACCCGATCGCGCAAACCGGGGTTTGGCGCGAATTGTTTACAACAGTTCGGATTTTGCCTAATTACGTATGCGCGAATTGTTTCGAACAGTTCGCGCCGGCATCTTATAACGTGTGTATGACTCATATCGAACAGTTCGCGGCCAATTCGCGCGGCGCGAACAGTTTAAAAACGCGAATCGTTGGGGTGTGCGCCAGGCGCACAGGGTTTGCAGGTGGGGGATAAGCTTAGCCCACACAGCCCTACAATGAAAAAGCATGATTCAAAAATTCTATAGCTCAAGATAGTATAAAGCTGAATCACTGGCAAGCAGTAAGAAGTTCAGTACTGTCAGCAGGTGTAGAGATGGCTTCGGACACTACTTTCAAAGTTGCACCAGTCGAACGAGTCAAGCCAGATCTGGCTTCAGTTTCTCTTACTGATGCCGCCCAAACAGTGGCATCCTACTGGAAAAGGGTGAATAGAACTGCCAAACGTTTGGAATACGAGGTATAGTAAGACTTCAACTGCTTCACATGCAGTACTTGCAGCCAAGGTTCACCTTACAGACAGGTCTAACCAACCAGAGTCACCTGTTGAAGGCCGGGCACATGCACGGCGTTGTGCAGGCAGTGCTAACCGCTTACAATCACCATTATCGTCTCATCCTCTCACCCGACGACTTCTGGCTTATGATAGCGCACGCAGTGGGCGAGTTCATAGGCGACGACAAGGAGATGGCTGAGAAATACCGCAAGTCGTTTGTGAGTCACGAAGGCAAGAAGATGTTGACAGTTCGTGTTGAGAAATACGGAATCGTCCCGAAAAAGCCGCAGGCAAACCAGGCTGGCTGGCCAGGCGCTATAGAAGAGATGGCAGGACTAATAAGACAAAACACAGCCGGGAACCTGGCTGCTATCCTGACTGAACCGTTCTCGACCAGCGGACCGATTGAACAAACTGCATTCAGCGCCACTCTTATGGAAACGATGAAGAACTACTTTGAGTACAAGTTTCTGGCCCTCTGCGGAATTCCCGAGATCACTTTGGAGGGATCTGAGGAGGACTACCGATCTGTCCTAGAAAGAGTCGACCATCTTAGCACCATCTTCCCTGACTTCCGTGTAAGCTGTCTGTGTTAAAATATACGTACAGGGTGTGGCAAAAAACAACCCAGCAGATTTTTTGCTGCAGGAACCGTAACTCTCAACCAATTTGAATGAATCTGGTTTGAATGAAAGCAAATATAAATTTGTGAAAGATTGGCGAAGTTTTTGTCACGATCCTCTGCTTAGTGCCGTTCCTAAGATATTTGGCCTCAAAGTCAAAACAGAGATCTTTTCGCAACAACAGAAATTTGGCAGAAGAAGGCTGCTGCTGGGTTTGTTTGTTTGTTTAATAGCTCTTGTTCATTTCCAAAATCACTGTTTTACTTTGAGGGCAAACATCTCAGGAACTAAGCAGAGTATCTTCTACAAGAGTAGAAGTTAAGCAGAGAGTAAGCTTTAATCGGTTAAGATTTCCGGTTGCTACAGTAAAAAATCTGCTAGATTGACCACCTTTTCTTACTGGTCACTGAGTGTTTTACGTTTGTACGTACGTACGTACCTTTTTGTAGTGGTACCTGAATCGCGTGCGCGCCCATTTGGCGAAGGTGCTGGAAGCTAAGCAAGGCAAGGAAGACCGCGACTGGTGGAGAGCGATGGTGAATCGAACGGTTCTCGAGGGCTCCGGCGCTTCTCTGGTTGAATTCAATGGTTGGCTGTCCGATTTTATCGCTTTCGTCAAGGACCCAGAAACAGGGAAGCGAACAGCTTGTCCAGACAGTTCCAAGGTTAAGTTCGACTTTGACGACATTAACAAACCGGCTGTCACCATGACTGATATTATCTTGGATTACTACGGGTTTGCTATACTGCATTCAGTTTGAGCTGCAACCGCTCTATGTAAATTTTAGCAAAGAATACAATATGAAGTTGGCTGCCGGCTTCGTCGGCGCTGCTGTGGATAGGCAAAAAGAAGCCGTGCGTCCTGCCATTGGCTGGCTGACTTACTACTGTTGACTGGACCGGGCCTTTCTAAACGCGCACAGTGTGTTGTACTGCTGCGCTTAAGCCTACTAATGCGCGCGCCGCTTTGTGAGCAAATTTTTTAAAAGTCGCCTATTGTTCCGCTGCCGTAGCGGACCCTTGTACCAGACAAATCTGAAATATTTTGGCCTCCGATTTGCCTCAAATTTTGCAGTGTGGTACTCGAAGTTGGACTATCTATTACAAGGATTCTAGGCTAATTTTTAGGAAACATTTTTCGACAACCTGTCGAGTTTGGGTACAAACGAAACTAAGAGACTTGTACAATGTACGTCACTGTAAAATAGTATCTCTCTTCAATCATTCTTAAAATCAAGACCATATTTTCAAGCGGTACTTTATTTAAATGCAATTGAAACAAAAACAATAGTTTTCGAGCTTTTCCGGACTGGACAGTATTTGGCAACAGCGCAACACATACTTATGTACATGTAGCCGGGTTTTTGGCTTTGGGAATTATTTATCCAAATTTGGGTTTCAGCACTACGCCGAAATCAGCGAACTTTTTTGGTGTCCAAAAGTGGGCTTCAGGGACCTTGTTTTGGCCTAATAAAAATCAGGTGAAAATTCTGTCTACTGGAAAAATGCACTTGGGGCTCCGAAACCCTGTTTAGGGTCGCTGAAACCCTAATTGAGGATTTAAGAAACTGAAATCGGGTTTCCAGAACCCTATTTAGGGCCTCAAAAATCCTAATTAGGATTTCTGAACACTGTTTAAGGAATCAGAAACACAAATTTATACGCCCGCTGAATTCAAAGCTGGGACTCCGAAACCGTTTTTAGAGGATCTCTGTAGCCCAAATTAGGGTTCCGAAACTCTGTTTTAGGGTCTCTGAAACCCTAAATCAGGGCATCTGGACTGGAACCATGTTTAGAGGTTAGAAACCCCCTAAATCCGGTTCTGGGGGAATTTTCTTCGAAAATCGGGTCTGGGGGAATTTCCCTTTTCCCCAACTACTTGTATGCCACAGCGCAATTCCCACTGCATTGTGCCGCAAATTTAGGTTTTTTGGCGGCCTAGTCTTAGTTAGTATCTAATGGAACCCAAGAGTTATTAAGGTGAGAGCGGACAAAATTTGAAAAATTTCAGTTTTGACTATTACTTGCTAAATAACAGCTCTATTACGTGGTGTTTCGCAACATTGTCAATTGTTTCTTCCTACAGAGAGGGTGATGGCGGTGTATATGGAACTTTTACTTCTTGTGCTTACGATACTGTTTCGTCCTTTAGTAATGTAAATAGCATGGAGCCTTCTTATCTTGACTGCCTGTCTGCTGCCGTTCTATCGGCGCTGACGTTCTGAAATTAGCCTTTGAACAACTTTAGTTTGCCTTCTTGTACGTTAGCGCCTGAAACTTTGCTTTAAAGCTAACAGCTAATGTTGCATGCTGCATAACTATGAAGCTTACACAATTGCTTGTTGGTAAGTCCTGATGTACAACTGAATACTTAGTTCAGGAAGTTACACTGCAGGACTGTTTACTATGCTTCTTGAATCAGTTCAAATAAACGGTTTGCCAACTTTGGAAACTGTACAAACAAGGTGTGAAGGTTACATACCAGGTGCAAACGATTCTGATGCTACAGGAGACTACGGTGGAATCATTCCCACTTTCTACCGCATCTCTCTTCAGCTACCAATCACAGATGAGAAATCTCCCTCAGGTAAAGGCATGTTTGGGAACCTGAGTATGTTCTTTCGCGTGAACCGGTCCACAAAATATGTGTGCCTGATGGCGAATGAAATAGACATAGACCTCAACTTAGTCACTGTGATGAAGCAAAACCAGACAAACAGTACACAAACACGCATAGTCTACAAATGCTTGGACACTGTGAGAAATGGCTTGGTACTCAGACTTGAACACCCACTGCAGAAACAGGCGATCTATGTTCTGGAAATTCCAGTGTTTGTCAGTCGAATTTACAATAACATGTCCAAAGTTATGTTGACATTAAACGGGACAGGCGTTGTAACACAGTTTCAGCTCAGTTTTGCTCGCTATGCCTTTCCTTGCATTGATATTCCACAGTTCAAAACACCATTTCTAATGGATTTTGTACATCCTCCTGACACGTATATCTTGGCTAATACTGAACTGAAAGAGCATGCCAACCTATCCGATGGATGGCTGAGGTCTTACTTTCAAATTACTCCAGCACTGCCAACGTACTTGCTGGCATTTGCTGTACAACCAACAAACAGTCTGGCAAGAGTGACTTGTTACAGCAGCAATAAGATTAGATTTCAGTTCAACATCGATTCAAATATAACTGAAGATGAGGTTAATGAAGCTGCAAAAATTTCAATATTCACCTATGAGTATCTATGGCGTTACACTGAGTTTGCACCCCAGCTGAAGAAAATAGACTTTTTTCCTGTTGATAACATGTTCCCTTTAGGAATGGAAAATTGGGGTCTTATTACTCATGGTTCCAGATTATATAAGTGGCAAAAAAGCCATGTTGTAAGCAGTTCTTTTTATAAATACGTCTTCATTAGTATATTCGCACACGAAATGGCTCACTATTGGTTTGGAAACACAGCTACTGCACGTAACTGGAAATGGTTTTGTCTACAGGAGGATCTAACTGCATATGTAACCACCAATATCACTGTCAGATTTTTACAGAATTATAGTCAGTGGTATGCTGACCACTGGTACCTGTCAAAGCTGTTTGTTCGCTTAAAATCTGCTTCAATGAATAATAGCAGTCTTGTGAAAACATATGAAGTTCCCGTTAAAAATGGAGATCCATTGATATTTTGCAGTGCTAAATCACTTATTCATAGCAATCTGGAATATCTATTGGGGAGAGAGCACCTTCAAACAAAAGATGTCCAAATTTATCAGAAATAGTGTAAACAGAGACCTAACACTGGACCATTACCTCAGCTATTTTGATGACATACAATTTAAAACCAATCAAAACTACACCTATCCTCTGCTGATGTATTTCGTCAGTGGTTCATGACACCAGGAATCCCTGAAGTGGAGGTATTTTGCAATTACAAAACCCAACAACTTTCGTTCAGCATAAGATCGGATGGCTTCGACAGCTGGTATCTGCCAGTGATTTTGGAAAGCCCATCACTACAAACTCGCACTGAACCGATAGTTTTGATAGGACCAGTTGCCAAAATCTCTTCGGAAGGACTAACAGCAGGCAATGAACCCATTGTTGTCAACCCAGATGCGCGCTTTTTCTATATGGTGGATTACGACATTCAAACCTGGAATCTACTGATAGAATGTATGGTCAAGTATCCTGACAGAATGACATTTCGCACAAAAGGCTATCTGCTCGGTAGTTTCTGCAGACTCAGGCTCAACACGACCGAAGGAAAGGAAATTTGGTTGAAGTTTAAAGATAGGTTGCAGAGGCAGGACCGTTTTGAAGAAATGGGAGGTGAGTACTGCCTTAAGCATGAGCAAAATTGTTCTTCTTGCCATTGCAAGTCTGTAGTGACACAGTGAAATCTGAGGCTATTGGCAATGTTGGCCTTTCTGTATATTACTTGCTTATTTTTGTAATCATAGCTGTGACATGCATTTGCTTATCTGCAGGTTGTCGGTATGGACGGGAGAAATTAATGCCAGTCTCTGTATAGTATTACAGTCTGGGAAATAACGACATACATGGTATCAGTGGCGTAGTGGAAATTCCTCCGATAGACACTCCTCCGGTGGAAATTCCTCCGGCCGGAACTCCTCTGGTTGATATTCCTCCGTGTGGAAATTCCTCCGTTTTGAATTCCTCCTGGTGGAAATTCCTCCGTTTAAAATTCCCCCTTCTGAAATTCCTCCGTTTTAAATTCCTCCGCATAAAATTCCTCCGTTTTAAATTCCCCCGTTTTGAATTCCTCCTGACGGAAATTCCTCCGTTTTAAATTCCTCCTGGTGGAAATTCTGAGTTCATATTCTGAGGCCTTTTCTGTATCATTTTGCTTAGCATTGCACTTGATCTGTACCGTCTTTGGTCTTTGATTGACATGTTAGTTGACTGTTACTCTCCATAATAGCGTGTTTATTGCTTGTCAGTCAGTAATTGTTTCAATTATCGCCTAGGGCGGACAACAGGAACGGGCCAACATGCAGATTCTTTGTTAATGAGCTTTTTTTGGATCTCGTACACGCCTGTTGGCATAATATTACGATGGCAGAGCGGGTTTTCTAATTCGACTGTAATGCGGCAGGCTCAGAAAGAGGAAAGCCTCGCCTGACCTGCCGGGGTTACCGATACACTATAAAGAAACTGAATCCCGCTGC
>JASANB010004272.1:0-26857 GCA_030248155.1 Sabatieria punctata
GTAATGCGTATTGGGTCTCAAAAATAGCTGCCTTTTCGAATGTCTTGCAAAAATTTAGTTCAAGTTGTTATCAAATGGTCGCTCTTCATATTTTAGTGTGACGTAAGGGTACCAGAAATTTGCTGAGATTGAAGGTTGAACTAAGTTGTGCTTGCTAAAATTTAAAACAGATACTAAGTTTTTAATAGGAAAGGAAACGTGCAACAAATCCTGGAATTTAGATTTTTTTGGGTGACATCAGTTGTGTTGTATGCTCAGGCTATCTGTTTGTGCTTCCACTATATGTTTATTATGGTTGAATGCTACTAGACTTCATATAGAAATGAACGTTCGACTAATTTTTTGTAGGAAGGCGTATATCTCTTACCTGTTCAAAACATACTGCACATATACTATAGTGCAATGCAATTCTTTTGAGGGCAGAAATTTATCATCAAGCCTCAAGTATGTCTAAAAAACCTGGACTATAAAGTTATATTCCTAAACAGCATATTGTAGAGCCAAAAAGCTGTTGAGTGAAATTTCTCATTGTTTCTGAGATTACGCATACCCATACATACTGTTGTTTGGGTATGGGATTTTCAGGAATCGGTTCGATATGGGTAGGTATTTTTCGGCATACCCAGGAATCGGTTCGATGGTATCGGTATACCGGTATTTATTCGGTGTTTGCTGAAAATGTTTTACAAAGTCAAAACACTGAATTTCCGATTTACAAGGCCATGAATTTAGTCATTTCCAAGGTCAGAGGCTAGAAAATAAATCAAAAGCAATGGGATTTACAGTTTTCAGGAGTTTTTGAAAATATGTTTTACTTTTACTGTGGTGAAAATTGTTTCTATAAATAATTTTGGCTAAGAGAAATGTTTCCATTGTACTGTAGTTTTAAGGCCTGCTAGTGTACAGTAGATCTAATGAGCAGTGACAAAACGCGGGGCTATTTTGTTGATTGTGAATGTACTGTACATCAAATACATACACTGTAGAGACTTTATTATTAAGGAGCAGTGTGAAGTTAAGCCAAAACTAGCCCAACGCTTTCTAATGACAAAGTTTGGGATACGGAGCTGGGTCAGAGAACTAAAAATCCTTCAAATTCGATGTTTTGGAGGGATATCGTAATGGTAATGTGTTTCTGCATGCCGCAAAAATGCAAAATTACAAAGAAAACAACGTGATCATAGGGAATTTTCGATAAAAAATGCACTAAGCTGGACAAAAAAAACCGATTCCTAAATACCTGGGTATTCCCAAAATAATCGGTATACCCGGTATGGGTATTTATTGAAATACCTGGAATCGATAGTGTTTATTGGGTATGTTACCTACCGTAGGTATTCCCAAAAATACCCATTTTTCGGTATGGTTTCGGTATACCCAATCAACAGTACCGCCGGGTCCCCATACATAAGCCAGAGGGCTCCCGGCATAGTTGGTTTCTTAGACAGCTTCTGACATCGCAGATCTACTCCAATGTTTCATGCTTTGTGGAGCGGCTTCGGTGCAATGCAAAGGCAAATTCAGTCGGTTCCCATTTTACCTCGCTGTCACCAGCTTTTCGGTGGCCTGGGTGGAGCTTTGCGCCGAGCCGACGACCTACTCTTTGCGGCAAGAAACTTGCCGCGCCGAGAGGATGAGCGCACAACGTCGTGCACAGTGGCTATGCGGCCTAAACCACTACACCAACTGTGCCGGTTTTATTCTAGATAAAAGAACAAGGAAATTAATTGCTGGTTAGTTAGATTAATTATTAATTACTTCAAAAAACGGGACACTATAAGCAATTCTACAAACTTTTAGTTGATTAACACCTTCCTAAACCTCATCAGAAACAAAAACCCCAATACCCAATACCAATTCGCACTCTATTTAAAATTGCGATTTTTAGCGTTATATGGCCTCGATCAAAGTGATAGGATGTTGTATCGGCTCCATAAATGTTACTTCCTACTCTAAACTGGTTGTTGAAGAGTTATCAAATGCAACCGCTAGAAGCAGCTGCAAAACACCCAAGTAGTTGATACAAGAGCAAATCGCCAGCCGTTTTAATTAAAGGTTCGCAGCAGAAATGAATCAGTCCCACTTCTGGCTTTACTGTTTTATTGTAGTTCTGCTAACAGTGGTTCACTCAGACGTTGCGCAGACCATCCACGGCTGTCGACAGTTTGAGAAACGACGGAGCAGATTTTTCATTCCGTTCAGTTACCGTAGACGACTGGAATACTGGCGCCGAGTGAAGAGTAGAACAAAGAGTAAGCAAAGCCTACTTGGAAAGACCGAATTAAAAATGTTGCAGGTGTTGATACACGTCTAAACTCCGATTGGTTCAGTAAACAACTTGCATGTCTGCTGCTTTCTGCTTAGGGGCCGTCCATAAACTACAGGGTGTCCCAAAAAAATGACAACATTTCTTTTTGCTGCCATTTTCGCAATTTTCGACCAAATTGTCTGAAATTTGAAACTTAAGTGCCAAAAAAGTGGGAATTTTATGTGTTAAAGTTTGGTGCATTAGGAGTGACCCAATCCTGAGAAATTCAACAATATATAAAATTGAGAAATTTCAATTAAATGTAGAAACAGCATCAACAACGGAAACTTTTCTTTTTGCTGTATCTTCTTTAATTTTCGTCGAAATTGGATGAAATTTTGAATATAGACGCAGATATTTTGTAGGTCAAATATATTGTTGAATTTCTCAGGATTGGGTCACTCCTAATGCACCAAACTTTAACACATAAAATTTAACACATAGCACTTAAGTTTCAAATTTCAGACAATTTGGTCGAAAATTGCGAAAATGGCAGCAAAAAGAAATGTTGTCATTTTTTTGGAACACCCTGTATGACATTCAAAAAGTGAAAATTTTGTACCCCCACCCTCCTCCCGACGTTTTTAGCACAACCCTCTAAAAAACTACTAAACTACAACGTTTGTGGCTGACACCCTCCCCCCAATAAACTTGGTTCTGTGTCCGACGTTAGAAAATATTCAATAAAATCGACATGACACTGTTGAAGCTATGGAGAAGAAACTTTTTGCCAATTAACTACCATTTTGGTGGTTGGAAACATGAACTGGGTTGAGTTTTCCTTGTAATATAAAGTCTGTCCAAAAAAGGAGCGACCTGGCGGTTTTTTGCGAATAACTTTTTGGGAGGCCTCGGAGCGACTTGAGCCTCATTAACCAGATCGCCAGATTTGAGCCCTGCAGTCATCTCATTTTCATCGCAATCAGGGAAAAAGCTCATTTTTTTACATTGCGCAAATTCGTGTTCAGAGTAAACATAGCGCAGATTAGGATTAACCCCAGGCCGGAGCTCGACCTTGTCTACAACTTTCATCCTGAGGCCCAAGTCGCTCCGACGCCTCCGTAAAATGTTATTCGCAAAAAACCGGCAGGTCGCTCCTTTTTTGGACACACTAGTTGACCTAAAAAACGTCAACGTTTTCCGACGTTCAACCAACCACCCCACCCGGTAACGTTTTCTGACCTTCAACCAACCACCACCACCGCCCCGCCCTGTCTGAACGTCCTAGTTTGTGGACGGCCCCTTACACAATTTTACTGTCACCGGTACTTAATACCTCTTCATCTGCACACCACAAAACAAATTCGTCGCAAGAAGTTCATCACACTTACGCTAACGTATTGCTCAAACACGTTTTTATTCACTTGCATTATTGGACATATATTGTACTGCGGTGACACCACATAATTATAAAACACCCGATGCAGAATAGGAACGTAAGGCCATAGTTGGGCAAATTAAAAGAAGTAGAACCAGAACACGAAACTCAGAACAAACGTACGTACCATTAGAGAGCTAATACAATGCAAGACCGTAAGTGGCAGCCCGACTTAATATGAATCTAACAGAGAGAAGAAGCAACCTTCTAAGACTAGTCACATCTATACATTCATATATTTAAGCTGCCTTTTCCTTTAATAGCTATCAAAAACAAGAGCAAAGTATTTTGAAAGAGGCGGCTACGTATTACAGACAGGCCATTTTCTCACACTACATATGGTAGGGTACAGTAAATTCTGGAACTGGTCGATTTCCGATTTCTGCGTGCTGATCTTGCGCTGCTGCTCGCTCCGCTTGCTCTTCAGTGACGCCACTTCGTCGGCCGGAAAGGTTGTACCACTCCATGCATGAAATTTTGTTTGTGGAGATGCATTATGCATCAGAAGCAACTTTAAATATGAAATCTGATAGTTTTTCAAACATTGTGTTATAGCCTGAGAGTCGATATTACTACTGGATCGACCTGTACCTGTTGTACCTGATTATCAGATAGATTTGCAATACCCACTGATACCTATCTGACATACATGTAGTTGGGGGGAATGGGGGGTATTTCCCCCCAGGCCCGATTTTCGGTGAAAATTCGCCCCCAGCCGGATTCTGGGGGGGGGGAATTTTTTGAAACCCTATTTTGGGTTTGTAAACCTGCAAACAGGGTTCCAGAAGCCCTGATTAGGGTTTCAGAAACCCAACTTGGGTTCCGGAGCCCTAGTTTGGGTTTCAAAAACCCTAAATAGGGTTCCGGAACCCTGTTTTGGGTTTCAAAAACCCTAAATAGGGTTGCGAAACCCTGTTTTGGGTTACTGAAACCCTAAATAGGGTTCCGGAACCCTAATTTGGATTACTGAAACCCTAATTTGGGTTTCTGAAACCCTAAATAGGGTTCCGGAACCCTAATTTGGGTTTCTGAAACCCTAAATAGGGTTCCGGAACCCTAATTTGGGTTACTGAAACCCTAATTTCGGTTACTGAAACCCTAAATAGGGTTCCGGAACCCTATTTTGGGTTACTGAAACCCTAAATAGGGTTCCGGAACCCTAATTTGGGTTGCTGAAACCCTAAATAGGGTTACTGAAACCCAAATTTGGGTTACTGAAACCCTAAATTGGGTTCCAGAACCCTAATTTGGGTTTCTGGAGGGCCGAAATAGGGTTCCGGAACCCTAATTTGGGTTACTGAAACCCTAATTTCGGTTACTGAACGGTTTCGGTTACTTTGACTGCTTTTCGACAGCTAAAGTGAAACAGTCAAGAGATTACTGAACTTTTGACACTGATTTTACCTTAAGAACAAAAACAAACCAGAATTTGAAACCAACGGCGGAAAATAGCTTTGTCAAAAATACGGAAACTTGTATGGATGTGCGTTATGGAACACTTTTTCTACGAAAAAACTGAGACCAGATGGAACACTACTGTCGTCTTAGGGGCTGTCCATAAACGACGTCGTTCCAAAAATCCCGATTTTTCGTACCCTCTCCCCCCAAAATCGCCTTGCGCCGTTTCTTGGGGACCCCTCCCACTAAGGCGACGTCGTTTTCGGTTTACCACCTCCGATAAAAGTGCAGTACATACAGTACTGTAATGTTATCTTGTTACCATACTGCGTAATCAATAGAATAAATCCCTACAACCACTCCGGGAAGCTTTTCTGTATGTAAAAACCTTTGCCAGAAAAACTTAAATTGAAAATAATCCAACGAAAGTTCCCTAAAAGTCCGAAAAAAGCGACGTCGTTTTTTTGCTAACCCCCCTGGTGCGTCGTCTATCGTCGCATTTCAGGCGACTACCCCTCCCCCCACTCTGGAACGATGTCGTTTATGGATGGTCCCTTACCGTCCATTCACTAGTGGTAGGCATTCTTTGCATATACGTACCTGTGTAGATGTGCAGTAGTGCTACATACTGAAGAGAATTGTATTTGGAGACCAGTAACACAACACAACAATATAAGTAACAGTCAAACAAACAATGATGAATCAGGATAGAATCTACTGTATTTAATCATATTCTTTCAATACTCCCCTTTCAATGGACGTCATAGGGCCACATCTGTGCCTGACGGCCATCGCAGGTGATGTAACTGAATTAACTTGGTAATTGAAGAACTGAGGTATAGGTAACATCTGGTTGAACAAGAACTTTGTGAATTGACAAACAACATCAAACGCTGCTTGAAGAGGTCATAGCCACGGGTCTTCCGCGCTTGCCCCAAAAATCAAAGAAGAATGCCCTCAGGTACTGCACCATAGCTGAGAAACTGGAAATCAAAGATTCTTGTCACTGTGGACTACAGTTGGTAGGTACCACCAAATTTCAGGTAAGTCCAGGTTCAGGTATCTCTAAAATCCAATTTCAGGTTCAGGTACATTTTTCAAAAGCACCCAGGTGTCAGGTTCAGGTTCAGGTACTTTCAAATAAAGACACAAATTTTCGGCTATGAGCTAAATCAATAGCGCTCCTGTTCCTTTTCTTAAGAAAACGATCCATGTTCAAAGCAATCGAAATTTACAAACCAACAATTCGACAAAAACGAGAAAAACGCAAGACAATTTTTGCTGTAAAACGGACCGATCGCCATTGTAGTAGGAAACCCTCGTGCACTCCAGGAAGGTTCATTTCAAACTCTAAGTTCCGGCATTAAGTTATAAGGCTCAGGCTTACATAAGTTCTACTAGCTGACATTTAAGCTTACGTTCAACAAACAAACTAAAGCTAGGTTAGGCATAGCGGAAGACAAGTTTTCCATAAAGGCAATCTCCGGATGGGGCTTTTCCCTATAATCGCCTTCATTTTTAAGTTACAGTACACGTAGGTCAAGATAATGTGCATAAGTCGCTTCGCGCACACCATTTTTATGAACAAAACTGTAGAGCGTCAAGCAATATCTGATCTAACCAATTTCAAAAGCTGACAGTATATGTATACTGCTTGTCCCGGGAAGTTTAAGACAAGAAAAACCTGAAGAGTAGGTACCGACCTAGTAGGTGTCAGGTAAGTACTTTTATTTTCAAGTAGGTTCAGGTTCAGGTTCAGGTTCACAATTTTCAGGTTAATACCCAGGTTTCAGGTTCAGGTTCAGGTATACCTACCAACTGTACTGTGGACACATCAAGCATCAGCTCTCTGGCTTTCTACCGCAGTCCTTGGCGAAACAAAGAGAATGTGCTTCTTGCACTAATGAGGTCATAACAGCGGGGTCATCCCAGTTTGCCTCTCGAAACTCTGAACCTTCAGGTGCTGTGCCAGCTTGAACCACTGAACTCAACGATATAAGGCCCTTTGTGGACATCATTGGAACAGCCTTTCGTGCATCTGCGCACAGGATAGGAACAACTTGCTTGGTCACAGCGAGCCTGAGAAAACAATGAACATCTGTGCTTCACGCACTTGAGAATGAGGAACCACTGTAGGAACCAAAGAAAAAATAAGCTGAATGGAGAGCAGCGAAACATGCAGAAGGAAACCAACAAAACACCAAAAAAGACTGGCGTGAACAAGGTGGTAGATCAGGACAAGTTGGTGAGAGATGCAGAATGGGAGGAGAAGGAAGAGGAGATAGCAGTAATCGTTTGCCGGCCGACGTCTGTGAGGGGGAGTGATGAAGCGATTGTGTTTGTCAGAGAGTGTTTTGTATTGTCAAGTGGTTGCGTTTGTGTGCTTGTCTATGTGTTGTGTGAGTGCCCACTAGTAGATAAACTCTTTCAATACATACAAAAATAGGTTTACCCTATCGATGATCGCTACGTATTTATAGCAATAAAAAATCTTTTATTACTGAAAGCGTGTGATACAGCTGACACAGACTCGGAAATTCACAGATACGACAGAACATAAATAATATTAGAACCATTTTTGGCAGAGACATCGATTGCAACCTTCCAAATATTGATTAGAATATTCAGATTCCCATGTACACTTAAAACAGACAGCTGAAAGCAACGTTCCAAAGGCATACGCATCTTCTCTTTACACACGTACGTACAAACAACGGAGATCGCACCTGAGTTTTACTTAGCTTATTATCTTTTCTTAACTGTTAGACAGATACAGAGATAGAGAGAGAAAATTTAAAACAAAGAAAATACCCGACTTTGCACACCAAACAAAATATCTGCACTTTTATCTGAGCCAGTGAAAGACGGTAAAAAGCATTAGAACGGTGCAGACAGTCAAAGTTGCTGCCGAATTGTTTCTCCACTGCTTCGGAACTTCAGCAAGAAGATTGTTCTCCAGCCATATTTCGTACTGATACGGCTGCTCAGTAAAGTCCGGCATATCAGCTGGAATCTCGTCGACAATCAGCATTTTCCAGCCCATATTGTAGCCTGTGTAGCTCTAAAATTAGACGCTAATCAATCATGATAACAGGTCACATTAGTTTCACGTGCCTGATAAAAGACAGTGTCGGGAGTTGAGCTATCGGGCGTCCAAGTGAAACGACCGACTTTGCCTTTGGAGCACTTCAGCTTCAGCGCTTTTCGATAGGAATTGAAATCGTCCAGCAGGTCGGCGTTTTCCTCCGGAAACTCTTGACTCCACAGACACAGACGACCAGCTAAATTTGCATATTTCATTACTTGTCAATTAGTAGTGTACAAGTCAACTACCTGATCTAGGCTGCGGTTGACCCTGCGAATCCAAGCCAACAAATACAGTAACTTTCTGGCGATCTTCTGGGGGCAGCTTCATATAACCGCCAAACGGCTCGTCGGAAAAGTACAAGGCATTGAAGAAATGTTCAGTGGATGAGTCATCACCAGCTTCGATGCTATAAGAGCAGAATTGTAAAAAAGAATGCTTGGCAAACGCGTAATTATGGTTTTCTAACTACCGGAGTTTTCCACTTATAAGACCTGGTCTTATAACTGGAAAATGCCCAAATTTAGGGTCACTGTTTGGCGCCGTTTTGAAGACCGTGGTCTTATAACTGGAAAATGTTATTTCACTGCGAAAAAGTATTTTTGGCCAATAGTTGAATTTGTTTTTCACCTAGATGGCTGTTCCAGACATACCTCACCAGTTTACGCTTGACTTGCAAAACTTTACTTGAAATTACAAAAAGAAAGGTTGTGTTGAAGCATACGTAGCAGGTACTGTATTGCGTTCAAAACAAAAATCAGAATCATGTTTTACCTATATTATGTACTTCTGCCTTTGTTTTCTCACGATGGACAGCTTTTGTTCACTTTAAAAACAGTTAATTGTGTGCTAAAATCGGTCAATTAAACTAAAACCGTGGTCTTTTAACTGGAAAATGGGTGTCTGTCTATGAACCAAGTTTTCTGACCACCTATTTGAAGACCATGGTCCTACATCTGGAAACAAAAACCTATTTAAAGACCATGGTCTTCAAACTATGGTGGTCTTATAAGCGGAAATCTCCGGTACGTAACAAGCATACATGTAACAGGGCATCGGCCGAAGCGGGAGGGGGTTGGGGATCTGGGGCCGGCCGGGGCATCAGAGCCCAAAGGGATCGGGTTGGGTCCTAAAAAACCGCTCAAAAATCGCAAGAAATCGTCAAAAATGGCTAATTTGGGCTGAAACACACGACCGGCGCCAGACCCTCAACTCCTGAAGGCGGATGATCTGTTAGTGCATCTTTGCTATCAGCTTTCCAAGGGGTTTAACGGGCTTTATGGGTACATAGCCCAGAATGACGTACGTAAAAAGAAGAACTTACTTGAAAGTGTAGGTGACTCCGCGTTTGAGAATCAGCTCTGGGGTCATATAGCCGTTCACATACCACACATACTCGTTTGGTCTGGCCTCTGAAACCAACTCTAATTTCCTTTCAGCTGGCTAGGCATGTTCGTACAGTAGCCGAAAGGCAAATATTGCTAAATCATTACAAACCTTACGAAAACACAACACTATGTAATGTTGATAAACGATGACCCCATTTTGATTACAACCGTGCAGACGCCCAATTGCTTTCAGTCGCAAAACAACTGACAGTCAGCAAAGTTCTTATCAGTCCAATCATCAATCGGTCTAATCGTTATCAATCAGTTGTGCAGAAAATATGTACATAATGCTATCAATAAAGCTTTACCTGCCCAGGACTCGTAAGCTCTGCGACCTCCCGGCGGGCCCAACTGGAAAGTGAAATTGGTTCGACCCGAATGACCCACCAGTGTAGTGATTGGCCACGGCGCTTTACGTTGGGCAGCATCGGCCAGCTGAAAACAAAAATTTGCATATAATGGTACCTTAGACACATCGGCGAGCATCAGCAGAATTGGCTTTAAGGCCAGGTTTTTAAGGTGAACAATTTGTTTAGAAGAACTGACTTTACTAAATTACAAGTAGAGTGCGAACTGGTATTGGGTATTGGGT
The DNA here is from genome assembly GCA_030248155.1 of Sabatieria punctata. Classification (NCBI taxonomy): domain Eukaryota; kingdom Metazoa; phylum Nematoda; class Chromadorea; order Araeolaimida; family Comesomatidae; genus Sabatieria; species Sabatieria punctata. The sequence goes on from JASANB010004272.1 coordinate 10,150, forward strand.
GTATTGGGGTGTTTTCCAGGTATTGGGTATTGGGGTTTTTACCCCCCGGTCCCATCCGGGGGGTTCTGGCCTAAGTCGGGTGGGGGGCAGGCAGCCCCCCCAGACCCCCTGTTACATGTACTGTATATGTCGTCGTTTATGGACGGCCTAATCAACTAAACGTTAGTAGAATTTCCTAGTGTATGCTTTTCTAAGCGCTATACCAGTAATTAATTTCTCTGTTCTTAATTAAAATAAAAAAGGTGTCATTTCTAATGTAACCGTAATGTACTAGCACAGCACCATACCCATAGCTATTGCGGTGGTGCGCACAATTTCCGGCCGAGTTAGGAAAAAAATCGCCGGAAGTAAGAATCACAACTGAATTACGAAATATTAAGTACCAAACTGTTAATTTCTGCTAATATTACTTTCTGCTTTCTGAAACGCTAATTTTTTAAAATTTTCTCGCCCTGCTTGGGCAGCGGCCCAACCAGCCTCTTAAAAATATTAATTGCAGTACCAAAAATCTTGTGTACACAACTAGAATGTAACTGTCCACTGAAACGAAATTATTGGCTCAGCTACGCAAGTATTGGGTATTGGGGCATTGGGGGTCTCAATTGGGTTTTTTAGGTATTGTTCGCACTCTAATTACAAGTTACAGACCACCACCGGTACGCACCCTTTCAGGCATGGGCACAAAAGGCGGGATGTCGGACAGATTGCCAACCATCACGTGACCAAAGTCCACTCTGAACTGGACGCAGAAGACGCTGATCCAGTCGATGTTGTGGATGTCGTGAGATTGGGGCAGATCGAGTATCAGGTCCTTGCCTCCCATGTACTTCTCGTTCATGGCCGTTATTCTAAAACCGGTAGCGCTTTTTCATATAAACTGTCTTGTTTATGTCGGCCTTGCCACGTGTATGTAGGATGGCGTGATTATTACTAATCTACGGCAAGAACTGTAAACTCGGAATAAGAACTTAGCAGCAATTAAGCAATTTCTGACAAATCAGCTTGCAGTTCTATTTTGTAAGTGCCAAACAAATCTGTATCAGTATGATACTGCAGCTACAGACCTATTGCCAAAAAACAACCCAGCAGTGTTTTTGCTGTAGCAACCGCAAATCTCAACCGATTTAAATAAATCTTTTTTTGAATGAAAGACAAGTAAATTCTTGTGAGATTGATAAAATTTTCATTAAGATGCTCTGCTTGGTTCCTGAGATATTTGCCCTCAAACACTGATTTTGGAAATGAACAATAGTAATTAAAACAACCCAGCATTTATTAGCAAATCTGAACCGATTTAAATGAATCCATTTTCCAACGAAATGTAGATAAATTCTTGAAAGATTCGTGAAATTTTCATTAACAAGATTTATTTAAATTGGTTGAGATTTGCGGTTGCTAGAGCAAAAAATCTGCTGGGTTGTTTTTTTATACACCCTGTATACAAAACAAAAAGCGAACCAAAAGCGTACGTGAGAGCAGCGACCAAATAATTGAGGGACAGCCTAAGGAACTGTTTCTTTTCTCCGGCAGGTCTCACCACGAAATCGACCGAGACCGGAACCAGCAGCACGATGGTCGAATAGACCAGCCAGACCAGCGCCAACAGGGGCCACATGACTCGAGAAAAGCGGAGACGAGAAGAAAAATGGGAAGAGAACAGCTCAGCAGCGCATCAGGCCACCACCGGCGCGTTTTAACAGCAAATTGTTCACGTGAACTCGGCCGACCGACCAGCCGTCTAGCGTGTAGGTGATGCAATTTTAAAGTGAAAGTGTCTGTGGGCTGATAGCGGCCTGTTTATCGATCAATAACTGACAGGAAAGCACGTAGACTATTTGATCCGTCTGCATTCTCGGAATTTCTGATCGACAAGCCTTTTGCAGGCAGTTTTGCACGGTTTGCTGATTCGCGTGTAAATATCCTCTTGTTATCGGCCACATGGCCAGGTCCATCCATTCGTCCAACCCGCTGTCAAAACCCGACTTTTAGCTTTGGTTTTAGGCTTAGGCTTAGGGACAAGCTTTTTTATGAAATCTCCGCCATGTGGCGGATAATAGGAGGAAGTGGTTTGCAGGCAGAACCGAGCGAGAAAACTTACAGGTCCGGTCGGTCGCGTCCTCTGATTGGCACTTTTACTCCTCGATCAGCGTGCGGTTCCGGCCCGGTTCCCACGAAAAAGTGACCGTCTAAAAACATCGGTTTTTAGTTGCAAGACACACACGCAAACAAACACATCATAGATGGACACAGGCGGCAGGAACCGGCGTTCGTATGAACACCGTATTCTCCTCAAAGAGGAGCGGGAAATTCAAACCTATAGTGATTTTTTGACTCCCCTCCGATTTTTCTGCAAGTAATTTTTTGAGCAAATTTTTGAGATTTTTTCAGAATTTCAGACATTAAAATCGCCTGTAAAACAGCATTTTTAGCTGTATTTGAGCCGAATTTAGCGATTTTTAGCGGACAAATCGCGATTTTGGAGCTGGAGTTTTTTAGTGCCCAACCCCTTCCTAGAATTTGTGCTCAGACTGCCGACCTGCGCCAGGCCCCCATCCCCCTGCCGATCGGCATATGACCTGCTACATGTATGATGTAGCGTCCACCAACAAACTTACCAGGGGCGCTTTCCCCGTCAAATCGGAATCCGAAAACTTTGACAGTCCGTCTGTCCAACACCAGAATGGGTCCGGAACCAACTTTGTACTTGCGGCCGACCAGTGTTCCATTGAGGAATGCATGTTTTGGCGCAGAAAAAGCCTCAGGAATGGTCACTTGGCCGAATGGCTTCTAAACAAAGCGGTCTTCTTTCTATATGCTTTACTTTGTTTTATTTCTTTTAGCTAAATGTATTTCTGCTAACATACATTGTATAAACTGTTAGTACGGTAAAGACCATGGCATACATGTCATCTGCCGAAGGGGAGGGTTCTTTGGGGGTCTGGCGCCGGCCAGGGGGTCTGAGCCCAAATTCTAGGGATGGGGTCGGGCACTAAAAGACGCTAAAAATCGCAAATTTTCGGCTACAAATCGTCAAAAATCGCTAATTTTGTCTCAAATACAGCTAAAAAAGTGCTGTTTTACAGGCGATTTTGGAAATTTTAGTGTCTGAAATTGCAGAAAAATCGTAATACTTTGATCAAAAAATTACTTGCCAGAAAATCGGAGGGGAGTGGGAGGTGGGGCAGACACCCTGTTACATGTACGGACCATGGACTTCTATTTGAGCCTACAGTCAAACCAAACCACCATACAGGACTTTTTAAAATTGTAAGTTCCTAAGTAATGCTGACTGTTCGGTTGCTCGTGTTGAGACGGACTAGTATTTAAATAAACGTATTTACCAATCAGTAGTAAGGCAAAGATAAACAACTAAAGCTACGCACATAAACTGTCTGACGGCGGGTGGGCAAAAAACTACAAATCTAGGATAGTTGAAAACTGGAGAAAACACTTTAACGAGAGGTCAGTAGGCGGGCGTAAAGTTTTGCGCCACAAAGAGACAGTAAATTTAAAAGAGATTCTTACCGTGAACGCTTGACACCAGAGGCCCAATGACTTAAAGTCTCTGATTTTGTGGTCGTGCGGTAGAATCAGTACCACCCTTTTGGCATCGTATTTGCCCAATGGTTTGGTTCTAAAATATCAGCTCCATTTTACCGACTGACTAGAAAGAATTGAGCAAACAAAAACCTACCCGAACTCGAAGGTCGGTATTTTTACGCCGGTCGCCGTAAGAAGGTCGTTTTTGTCAGCCCAGAAAAACAGATCTGAAAACCAGTGCTATTCTGTTTGCACTGCAGGCAATAGGTGCTGCAAATTAAGACCATTCATCATAGCAGTTATTTGCAATGCTCGTACATGTAGTTCAGAGGAGACATATGTACAGGTCGCAAGAGCTGCAAATTTTGAGCGCAATTTATAGTTTGGCTAAAACGTCGGCGAAACAATTCAAACTTTTCGGCCACACATTGAACGCCCAGTAGGCAGACAACTCATTTATGCTGTCAGTGGAAAAGGAAACGCAAATCGATTCACTTCGATTTCCTGTTCTACTTCTGTCAATTTTTTGTCAGGTTGCACCTAGATTTGCACCGATTATCTCGTTAGAGTGGCGTTGCCATAAAACCGGAGCGTTATAATAAACTAACAAAGAGCAAATATTACCGGGCGCCTGTGCCCCATAAGAGAAACCTATGATCTGGATGCAGCTTTTGTTCACGGCGTACACATCGCCCTTGATGCCGACTCCCTGGGGGTCGGTCAGATGTCCCAACAATTCGCCGTAATACTCTTCTTCTTCTCCTTCTTCGACAACTGGGGCAGAAGACACTAAAATAAGGTTCTCTCTTTGAATCGTCGCTGATTTTGGCGCGTAAATGGCACACATGTGACTTTTCTACTTGACGTAAATTCTTTCAAAAACGTCTAACCACCTTATTTAGTTTAAGAATTCGCTTAGACTTCCAATTTTGTCTCTGCAGCGTGCAAACGCAAATAGAGACGTGTGCAGGTCCCTAAATTTCAGGGTGGGTGCAAAATCGGCCAAAAATCTGTGCTCCCGATGTCAATGAACGTTGGCGCAGAGCACAGCGGGTGCAACTTTAAATTAGAAGCATTATTACTCACCGAAAGCAACGCACAATAGCACCAGCAAAACAGCAGCGGTATCCATATTCGACCTGAAAACCGACTCTAGACTCGAGGAGACTGGTGGAGAGGGCCAAATTTAAAGCCCCAACGCGCTTCCCAAATCCAATAATCTCTAGAGGGCTCTACTGGGCGCCGGAGCGGGCCAGAAATTAGACACAGAAAATAGGGTGGAGGGCCAAAAAAGGTGTAAACGGACCGTAACAGAGTGGCCAGAGCCGGACCAGTTGTAAAGGTGGGCAGGCAGGAAGTGAAGTGAGCAGGGAGAGGTCAGAGATCTCTCTCTCAAGACTGGTCCGCGTCAAATAAACATCTAGACACACGCGCGCACATACAGCGAGGACGTGTGGATCTCGGTCAGCGCCGCCGATTAGGGCTCGCTAACCGATTTTGCGCGCGCCTCTCCATCTGCCCATAATAACCTTGACGCCGACTACAAAAATGTCTTTGACGACTGGACGCAGAGCAAATTAGTGACCTGTCTTTACCGGCAGGTGTCAAGGGCTTGGGAAGCAGCAGATCTAATTGCTCTCTAATTGGTAATTTGGGTGTCAGTTCACATTATGGTATGCCGAAAAACTACTGCGCAAGTTTACACTTATCCCACTACAGAGGGGGTTCTCTACTATGGGCGCATTCCCTGCCTTAGAAGGTAGGCTGTATGTAATTGTAAAGCTTACACATTGCGTACTGTAAATTTTGCCTCAGAATACGTTTTCAGTGCGTTTTCAGATGATAAATGATGCTTCATCAGTTCTCCCGCCCTGAATTGAGCCAAGTTTCGACGAAAGTCTTCAAAATGTTACCCCATTTTCAAAATCCTGGGTACGCCAATCCAATTGTCAAATAATTTTTCAAAGCAGAATTTTGCTAAAAAAATATCTTGTAGTACGTACAACAGTTTTCCGACTGATTTTAGGACTGCATTTTTAGTTGGCACTATACTGGAGACCATATTCCAAAAACGGTGCTTGCGTTTATAAAATCTTGGAGATTCAACATTTATTATGGTCTAGCATACGGTACTACATAGCACCAATGCACTACAATCGGTAAGTTCAAGGTAAAGGTAGAGTAGAGTCTGTAAAAGTAGGCTAACCAAAAATATTGGTCGAGTCAGACGCGACCCAACCTCAGTCAGTCACACTACTAGACTGAAAATTGTCAAAAATAGCCGTGCAATTACGAGAGAATGCAGCGTAAAACCTATCTGACGTCTCTAGAGAGGCGTGCCACGATAAAAAATGAACAGACACCACAGCACCAAATCGAATTATAGTCTGCTGAGGTTCAACAGAGGGGCGGTTGTTTGGTGTGCTATTATTAGAGGACAAAGGAAGTGGGGCTAAGCTAAAAAGCCGGACAAACAGATCTGAAGGGGACCGAGCCAATTTCACGCTTCATTGTGCCTAATGACCGCCCGGACCGGTCAACAGAAATAGCCATCCATCACGCACCTAAACATACGGCAGATGGAGCCACAAAACCTTATCTATCTAGACCTAATAAACCGACTTATCTACATAACACACACAGACCCATACCTTTCAGACGGATTAATAGCGGCTTTATGCCTCGTTAGAGGTGTCGTATTACGCGCTACTAAAAGCTCTATTTGTACACAGAATTTTAATTAATCCTCAAGTCTGAAGCAAACGCGTACCTAGCACAGAATCGCGGCGCTGTGCGCTGGAGAGCAGTAAAGTAGGCAGTGCGTCATAAAAGACCCATATACATGTGCCGACGGAAATGGTACGTTGGGGCTTTGAGCCTTCCACACATTTGAATTGAATGCCTCTCTTATTCAAATTACGCCTCTAGTGGGTGGCCAAGATAAAACCGAGGAATAAGCACCTTGTTTACGTCTGTCGCAGTCGCACTGTATGCAAATTAATCTAGCCCACATCACGTGGCCTCTCATTGTAGAATACGGTAGAGTGTGAATGGGGCCACATTACACCCTAATACCCAATCCCAATATACTGACTTTGCTTAAGGATGGTCAAAAATCATATTTCAGTGACCTTTCTGCAGCGCACGTAAAAAAAACAACCACGCGGATATTTTGCTGCAGCAAACGCAAATCTCTACCGATTTCAATTGAATGAATCTTTTTTAAATGAAAGATAAATAAATTCTTGAAAGTTTGATTAAACTTTTACTAAGATACTCCGCTTAGTTGCTGAGATATTCACCCTCAAATTCAAAACAGTGATTTGGCAATGAAAAAGAGGAGTATTTAGCAGAAAAGTCTCGTTTAATAGCCGTCAGAAGCAGGAATAATTAAGCAGGTTAATATGAAGTGCAACGGAATGCTCACTACTCCATTTCAGAAATAAAATAATTACTTTGTTAGTAAAAAAATGTGCAACGGAATCCCTCTTGTTCTTTGCCAAAATCTCTTCTTCTGATTTTGGAGGGCAAATATCTCAAGAACCAACGTATGTAAGTCGAATATTTTTATATAAATTTCTCCAATTTTTCAAGAATTTATCAGTCTTTCATTCAAAAGTGATTCACTCAAACGGTTGAGATTTATAGTTGCAAAAGTAAAAAGTCTGCTGGGTTGTATTTAATCGCTCTTGTTAATTGTCAAAATTTTAGACATAAGAGGTAAAAGCTGATTACTCCCAATCAGTATCATCAGAGTAGTAATTACTCCCAATCAGTATCATCAGAGTAGAAATTACTCCCAATCAGTCAGTATCGGTAGCAGAAAAACATCCCCATTATACGCAAAGTTCGACTCGAGTAAATGGGAAGTCTGGGGTTAAAAATAGGTTCAGGTTCAAGTTAAGTCGAACACCGAATTTTCCGGTTCAAGTCCACCTGCCAAAGAACCTGAACAATACAAAAACTGTTGAGATTTTGCGCTGCTTGCAACTTTTCCGAGTTATAAAAGTCTGTCTACTGACAGTGATGGACCCAGATCAGACTTTACAGAGCAGTACTTTCGTTGCTGACATATCAGTCAGAAAATATGTGTAAAACATGAAACCAGTTCAATAAAAAGGACAGGTTCAAGTCCGGCTGAAATAAAGTAGGTTCAGCTTCGAAATAAAATAGGTTCAGCTTCAAGTTGAAGTCCACAAATTTCAGCTAAAATAGCTAAGTTCATGTTCAGTCTAACTTGCCAACAGTACGTAAATTTACTGTTGATTGGGTATACCGAACCCATACCGAAAAATGGGTATTTTTGGGAATACCTACCCAATAAATACCTACCGATTCCAGGTATTTTAATAAATACCCATACCGGGTATACCGATTATTTTGGGAATACCCAGGTATTTGGGAATCGGTATTTTTTGTCTTGCTTAGTGCATTTTTTATCGAAAATTCCCTATGATCACGTTGTTTTCTTTGTAATTTTGCATTTTGTGACATGTGGCATGCAGAAACACGTTCTACTACGATATTCCTCCAAAAATATCGAATTTGAAGGTTTTTAGCCCTCTTACCCTACTCCCTGTCTAAAACTTGCTTTGTAATTTGAAAGCGTTGGTCTAGTTTTGCCCAACTTCACACTGCTCCTTAATAATCAAGTCTCTATGTACTTGATGTACAGTACCTTCACAATCAACAAAATACCCCCGCATTTTGTGACTGCTTGTTGGATCTCGCTCGATACTGTACTCTACACTGGCAGGCCTTAAAACTACAGTACAATGGAAGCATTTCTCTCAGCCAAAATTGTTTATAGAAACGATTTTCTCTCCAGTAAAACTAAAAAATAATTTTAAAAAATTCCTAAGAAAGCTGTAAATCCCATTGCTTTTGATGAGTTTACTAGCCTCTGGGGAAATTCAGTGTTTTGACTTTGTAAACATTTTCTGCAAATACCGAATAAATACTGGTATACTGGTATTTTTGCGAATGCCTACCTATTACTGTTGCATGCGTATACGCATTACGCATATCATTACGCAAAGTACGCATTGCATTTCAGAATGCGTATACGCATACGCATACACATACGCATTTGAATTTCATTACGCAATATTATTACGCATTCTGTCAAAAGTTTGCATATTTTTACTCCATACTGTACACTAGTAGGCCTTAAAACTACAGTACAATGGAAGCATTTCTCTTAGCCAAAATTATTTTTAGAAACGATTTTCAAAAAAGATTTTAAAAAATTCCTAAAAAACTGTAAATCCCATTGCTTTTGATGAAATTTCTAGCCTCTGACCTTTGAAATGACTAAATCCATTGCCTTGTGAATGGGAAATTCAGTGTTTTGACGTTGTAAAACATTTTCAGCAAATACCGAATAAATACCGGTATACCGGTATTTTTGCGAATACCTACCCATACCGAACCGATTCCTGGGTATGCCGAAAAATACCTACCCATACCGAACCGATTCCTGAAAATCTCATACCCAAACAACAGTACGTAAATTCAACCTGAATGTAATTTCTGGCAGTCTTTATTGATTACTTTGGCTAAGCGAGAAAAATCCGCATTACATACATTATGAGAAAAACTTGTTTACTTGGTTGTTCTGGTGTACCAGCGTTTTAGCCGGTTTACATAACTGGTTTCAGTCTTTTACGCACGAGCAGACTTGCTTGACAATCGAGTCACTATGCAGTGCGAACAAGTGAAAGTGATGAAGTTTTGGAGTTTGCTTGTTCTTCTCTTTTCTAACACGCTGGCAGAGAACATCTTCGAAGACCTGAGTTGTACTTTCGATATTAAAGGCGTCCCGCAATTGTGCAACTGGAAGGCCGACTCTTCTCAACCGTCAAAATGGACAAACGGTAGACCGTTCTCAACCATCAAAATCTACACTATTCTGCTTAGGCGTAAACAGAACGGCTAAGCAGTGGAGTGTCCATACTCACGCTTGGAAGGACGCCGACAGGAAACAAGTGAATATGAGTAAATTACAGTCAATTATTGGTAGTAAACTACCGGTGCGCTCTTCTCTTACCATCTTTAGTTAGAGTAAGCTGCCACGCTTGGTTTATTTTAGAATAGGTTTGAGTATGGCGTATTAGAGGTGCAACTTATTCGAATAAACACGATATTTTATTAGTTTTGCTTTTCAGCGCGCGGTCACGCAGAAGTACACGGACCGAAATTCCCTAAGATAGCGTCCAATGTTGCACTGACTAGTCCTGAATTTGAAATTCCTGACGGCGCCGAATTCGAATTCCACTTCAAATACTGGCTCGCTACTTACGGGTACGTACAGCTCATAAACCCGTCGGGTTCATGTTTCATTAGTTCCTTTAATATGTAGTGCACTTTACACAGCGGTTAAAACCCAAACTTTAAAGGTTTGTGATATGTGCCCGATTTGAATTGTGGCACGAAATTTTTTGACTGACCGCTCTTGTGGTTAACTTTGTCTTCTTGATTTAGTGTGTCACTGAGACTCTGCGTGGACACAGAATCGTGCTCTAAGCCGTTGTTTGAGACAAAATTTGACCACTCAACTGAGCCACTGAGCGAGTCCGGTCCGCTCCGGAGTTGGCGGCCGTGCAAGAAGGCTGCGGGCAATCAAGTGCCTCCACTAGAATGGGACTGCTCTTCGAAAATTACGCAATCAGTGAAGCTTCCAGCCGGCAGACACAAGGTTTGTTTTCTAAGCAGCAGTAGCATTTGCATAGAGCAGGATTTTTAGCTAATCTTCCTAGCTAGTGGCCTGCATCAGTTTGCTTCGGTGGCACTAGACAGCTTCTCAGTACTGGACTTGACTGCTCCCACAACAAGCACCCAACCAACCACCACTGCGCCCCCACGTCAGTCACTTTTACTACAGGGTGTCTCAAAAAATGATCACATTTCTTTTTACTGCCATTTCCGCAAATTTTGACCAAATAGGCTGAAATTTGGATCATAGGTGCCAAAATTCGGGGAATTTTATGTGTTGAAGTTTGGTGCACTAGGCTTGACTCATTCCCGAGAAATTTAAAAAAAAGTAAAATTTGGTAATTTCAATAGTGAAAGCGGTCAACGAAAAAAATGATCACATTTCTTTTTACTGCCATTTCCGCAAATTTTGACCAAATAAGCTAAAATTTTGGCCATAGGTGTCAAAATTCGGGGAATTTTATGTGTTAAGGTTTGGTGCACTAGGCTTAACTCATTCCCGAGAAATTTTAAAAAAACTGAAATTTGGTAATTTCAATAGTGAAAGCGGTCGCCGAAAAAAATTATCACATTTTTTTCCTGTATCTTTCGAAATTTTTGTCGGAATTGGATGAAATTTGGAGTGTAAACGCAGAAATTCAGGGTATTTCGTGTGTAAAAAGTTGACGCATCAACTCCAATGCTATCGTTAGAGTTTAGGCGATAATGAAATGTAACGTTTTTTCGGTGACCGGCTTTCACTATTGAAATTACCAAATTTCACTTTTTTTTCAATTTGTCGGGCATGAGTCAAGCCTAGTGCACCAAACTTTAACACATAAAATTCCCGAATTTTGACACCTATGGCCGAAATTTCAGCCTGTTTGGTCAAAATTTGCGGAAATAGCAGTAAAAAGAAATGTGATCATTTTTTTGAGACACCCTGTAGTATGTTGCAAAGCAGAAAACTTTGTATCTGTTCATTTAGCTTGTTTCAATCCATCTCACACAGGTCCCGGGGAGAAAATGCAATTCAGCTATGACGTGTTAGACACAGGGCGATTGGACAAACCAGGACAGCGTGGAAACTGGGACGGTACCAGCCAAACCTGCGCTCTCCTGTGTGCTCTGGAAGCTCAGTGCAAAAGTATTGTGGTGATGCCCAAACGAGAGCCGCCTGAGTGTGTTTTATATGCCTCCACATGCAAAGAGAAGGCTGACCATTGTGATAAGAATGTACAAGAAGAGGTTCATTATTATCAAAAATGTGCTAGTTAGACATGTTGACCATAGTATAAAATCTCACAATCACAACACAGAAATTGTACATAAAACGTGCCTTGACCTTGACAGTCTAGCCGGCTCCCTGTTCAATGATAGCTATCAAGCTTTCGACTATGCTTGTGTGTCCAAGCGCTTTGGCTTCGTTTTCAAGCACTTTCAGTACCGAATCCATATTCATTGGCGTCTGGGAGTTCTTCAGATCGGTCAGTCGCTTGATCAGGTTCTTCACGCTCGAGGACAAGCCATTACTCTGCCAGACCGGTTGCTTCCCGGTGAAGAGAAGCTTGAGGACGTGCGCCCAGGACTGCTGCTGAGCCACCTCATAGAACGGCAGACGGCCGGTGAAGATCTCTATCAGGATCATGCCCACACTGTAAGAGTCGTGCATGCTTGTCTGTTGACTGAATGAGACTAGACGACGGATCGTGTCTGGATGGCAAAACAGTAATTGCTTCATCTGAAATATGTAGTGTCAAGCTTTGTCGGCGGACAAGCTGTTACTAAAATTGAGGGTAACACCCTGGTTTACAGCCATATTTTGAATGCTCCATCCAACCGGACTTCGTTGTTGTTAAATACCGCAAAACTTCTAATAACACCTTGAGTATCATCATGATCAAATATGATCATTCACCCTCCTTGGCCGAAATTTCGCAGGTAAAAACCGGCCAAGCCCGGCCAAGCGCGGACAACTTCAATCTTCACGCGGACAACTTCCATCTTCGCGCGGACAACTTCGATCTTCACGCGGACAACTTCGATTTTTATGCGGACAACTTTGTTTGGTTGGCCACTGACATGGCCGGAAGGCCAACTTTGTCCCCCTGACTTGTCCGCATGGCCAATTTTGTCCCCCTGACTTGGCCGCATGGCCAACTTTGTCCTCTGGCTTGGCCGCATGGCCAACTTTATCCCCCTGACTTGGCCGCATCGCCAACTTTGTCCCCCTGACTTGGCCGCATCGCCAACTTTGTCCCTCTGACTTGGCCGCATGGCCAACTTTGTCCCCCTGACTTGGCCGCATGGCCAACTTTGTCCCCCTGACTTGGCCGCATGGCCAACCATATCCTCTGACTTGGCCGCATGGCCAACCACATCCCCCTGACTTGGCCGCATGGCCAACTTTGTCCCCCTGACTTGGCCGCATGGCCAACTTTGTCCCTCTGACTTGGCCGCATGGCCAACATTATCCCTCTGACTTGGCCGCATGGCCAACTTTGTCAATCTGACTTGACCGCATGGCCAACTTTGTCCCCCTGACTTGGCCGCATGGCCAGCTTTGTCTCCTGACTTGGCCGCATGGCCAACTACATCCCTCTGACTTGGCCGCATGGCCAACTTTGTCCTCTGACTTGGCTGCATGGCCAACTTTATCCCTCTGACTTGGCCGCATGGCCAGCCTCATGCCTCTGGCTTGGCCGCATAGCCAACAAGTCCCCTGACTTGGCAGCGCATGGCCGACTTACTCCCTGTAACTTGGCCGCATGGCCAACTTTGTCCCCCTGACTTGGCCGCATGGCCAACTTTGTCCCTCTGACTTGGCCACATGGCCAACTACATCCCTATGACTTGGCCGCATGACCAACTTTGTCCCTCTGACTTGGCCGCATGGCCAACTTTATCCCCCTGACTTGGCCGCATGGCCAACTTTGTCCCTCTGACTTGGCCGCATGGCCAACTTTATCCCCCTGACTTGGCCGCATCGCCAACTTTGTCCCTCTGACTTGGCCGCATGGCCAACTTTGTCCTCTGACTTGGCCGCATGGCCAACCTTCCCCCCTGACTTGGCCGCATCGCCAACTTTGTCCCTCTGACTTGGCCGCATGGCCAACTTTGTCCCCCTGACTTGGCCGCATGGCCAACTTTGTCCCTCTGACTTGGCCGCATGGCCAACTTTATCCCCCTGAGTTGGCCGCACGGCCAACTTTGCCCCCTCACGTGGCCGGACAGCCAAAGTTGTCCCCCCTCATTGGCCGGACAGCCAACTTTGTCCCCCAGACTTGGCGCGATGGCCAACTTTGTCCCCCCAGTTTGGTCGGACATCCAACTTTGCCCCATAGCTTGGCCGGACAACCTACTTTGTCCTCCTGACTTGCCCGGAAGGCCAACTTTGTCCGCTGACTTGGCCGGACAGCCAACTTTGCCTCCTTACCTTGCCGGACTGCCAACTTTGTTCCCTAAGCTTGGCCGGACAGCCAATTTGTCCCCCTAGCTTGGCCAGACAGCCAACTTTTGCCCCCAACTTGGCCAGACAGCCAACTTTCTCCCCTTAGCCTGGCCAGACAGCCAGTTTTGTCCCCCTACAGTAGCTTGGCCAGACAGCCAACTTTGTCCCCTAGCTTGGCCAGACAGCCAGTTTTGTCCCCCTACAGTAGCTTGGCCAGACCAGCCAACTTTGTCCCCCTAGCTTAGCCGGACAGCCAGTTTTGTCCCCCTACAGTAGCTTGAGCAACCAGCCAACTTTGTCCCCCTAGCTTGGCCAGACAGCCAGTTTTGTCCCCCCAGTTTGGCCTGACAGCCAACTTGGCCTCCTTATCTTGCCGGACTGCCAACTTTGCCCCCTAGCTTGCATGGACAGCCAACTCTGCCCCCACTTGGCCAGACAGCCAACTTTGTCCCCCTAACTTGGCCGGACAACCAGTTTTGTCCCCTACAGTAGCTTGGCCAGACAGCCAACTTTGTCCCCCTAATTTGGCCGAACAACCAGTTTTGTCCCCCACAGTAGCTTGGCCAGACAGCCAACTTTGTTCAACTAGCTTGGCCGGACAGCCAACTTTGTTCAACTAGCTTGGCCGGACAGCCAACTTTGTTCAACTAGCTTGGCCAGACAGCCAACTTTGTTCAACTAGCTTGGCCGGACAGCCAACTTTGTCCCCCCAGTGTGGCCGGACAGCCAACTTTGTCCCCCTAGTTTGGCCGGACAGCCAGTTTTGTCACCCTACAGTAGCTTGGCCAGACAGCCAACTTTGTCCCTCTAGCTTGGCCGACAGCCAGTTTTGTCCCCCTACAGTAGCTTGGCCAGACCTCCCACTTGGTTCACCTCGCCTGGCGGGAGATCCTCCTTTGTCCCCCTACAGTAGCTTGGCCAGACAGCCAACTTTGTCCCCCTAGCTTGGCCAGACAGCCAGTTTTGTCCCCAGTTTGGCCAGACAGCCAACTTGGCCTCCTTATCTTGCCGGACTGCCAACTTTGCCCCCCTAGCTTGCATGGACAGCCAACTCTGCCCCCTACTTGGCCAGACAGCCCTTTGTCCCCCCAGTTTGGCCGGACAGCCAACTTAGCTAGTTTGGCCTGACAGCCAGTTTTGTCCCCTACAGTAGCTTGGCCAGACAGCCAACTTTGTCCCTCTAGCTTGGCCGGACAGCCAGTTTTGTCCCCCTACAGTAGCTTGGCCAGACAGCCAACTTTGTTCAACTAGCTTGGCCGGACAGCCAGTTTTGTCCCCCTACAGTAGCTTGGCCAGACAGACAGCCAGACAGCCAGTTTTTGTTCAACTAGCTTGGCCGGACAGCCAGTTTTGTCCCCCTAGTTTGGCCGGACAGCCAGTTTTGTCACCCTACAGTAGCTTGGCCAGACAGACAGCCAAGCCTTTGTTCAACTAGCTTGGCCGGACAGCCAGTTTTGTCACCCTACAGTAGCTTGGCCAGACAGCCAACTTTGTTCAACTAGTTTTGGCCGGACAGCCAGTTTTGTCACCCTACAGTAGCTTGGCCAGACAGCCAACTTTGTTCAACTAGCTTGGCCGGACAGCCAGTTTTGTCCCCCTACAGTAGCTTGGCCAGACAGCCAACTTTGTTCAACTAGCTTGGCTGGACAGCCAGTTTTGTCCCCCTACAGTAGCTTGGCCAGACAGCCAACTTTGTCCCCCTAGCTTGGCCAGACAGCCAGTTTTGTCCCCCAGTTTGGCCAGACAGCCAACTTGGCCTCCTTATCTTGCCGGACTGCCAACTTTGCCCCCCTAGCTTGCATGGACAGCCAACTCTGCCCCCTACTTGGCCAGACAGACTTTGTCCCCCTAGCCGGAAGCTCTTTAGCTTGGCCAGACAGCCAACTTTGTCCCTCTAGCTTGGCCGGACAGCCAGTTTTGTCCCTACAGTAGCTTGGCCAGACAGCCAACTTTGTCCCCCTAGTTTGGCCGGACAGCCAGTTTTGTCACCCTACAGTAGCTTGGCCAGACAGCCAACTTTGTCCCTCTAGCTTGGCCGGACAGCCAGTTTTGTCCCCTACAGTAGCTTGGCCAGACAGCCAACTTTGTTCAACTAGCTTGGCCGGACAGCCAGTTTTGTCCCCCTACAGTAGCTTGGCCAGACAGCCAACTTTGTTCAACTAGCTTGGCCAGACAGCCAGTTTTGTCCCCCCGAGTTGGCCAGACAGCCAACTTTGTTCAACCAGCTTGGCCGGACAGCCAGTTTTGTCCCCCTTACAGTAGCTTTAGTCATGACAGCCAACTTTGTCCCTAGCTTGGCCGACAGCCAGTTTTGTCCCCCACAGTAGCTTGGCCAGACAGCCAATCTTTGTTCAACTAGCTTGGCCGGAAAGCCAACTCTTTGTCCTTAGGTTAGCCGGACAGCCAACTTTGCCTCCTTATCTTGCCGGACTGCCAAATTTGCCCCTAGCTTGCATGGACAGCCCACTCTGCCCCCTTACTTGGCCGGACAGCCAACTTTGTCCCCCTGACTTGGCCGCACGGCCAACTTTGTCCCCCTGATCTGGCCGGATGGCCAACTTTGCCCCCTTACTTGGCCGGACAGGCAACTTTGCCTCCGTACCTTGCCGGACAGCCAACGTCGACCCCCTAGCTTGGCCGGCCAACCAACTTTGTCCCCCCAGTTTGGCCGGACAGCCAGTTTTGTCCCCTACAGTAGTTTGGCCGGACAGCCAGTTTTGTCCCCCTACAGTAGCTTGGCCGGACAGCCAACTTTGTCCCCTGACTTGGCCGGACAACCAACTTTGTTCCCCTACAGTAGCTTGGCCGGACAACCAATTTTGTCCCCTACAGTAGCTTGGCCGGACAGCCAACTTTGTCCCCTGACTTGGCCGGACAACCAACTTTGTTCCCCTACAGTAGCTTGGCCGGACAACCAATTTTGTCCCCTACAGTAGCTTGGCCGGACAGCCAACTTTGTTCCCCTACAGTAGCTTGGCCATACAGCGAATTTTGTCCCCCAATTTTGCCAACGCCTAGCAGTGT
>JASANB010004273.1:0-23841 GCA_030248155.1 Sabatieria punctata
CTTTGAGCTACCGGGCTGCCCGCTTAGTATGTTATGCCCAATGGCAACACCAATCATTCCTGCAAGTTTCAGGCCTGTACTCCATGTATTACCGAAAAAAAAAATAAATTTGCGTGGACCACCCTCATTCCTAGTTTTTGGGTCATAAAACCAGTTTGAGTCGGAATTTTGGCACTAAACTTGCACAACATTTAGCCAACCATGTTGTTAATTTTTGCTGAAAATTTGAGCCAAATCGGTAAAGAAGTGACTGAGAACGAAACGTTTGAGTGAAGGCCGAAAAAGCGATGGGACATTTTTTTTTATCTATACTGTATATGGATCTGATCCTCTCCTCAACGAGATTACTGTACTGATCACGAAAGTTGCATATTATGCGTTGCATTACAATGTTACAGTCGTTTTTCTAAACCGACAAGCAGTCAAACTTTTGCTCTTCCATACTATCGCTTGACTGCTTGTCTATTTTAGAAAAACGACCGTAACTTTGGAAGCGTTGATCGCAGACCGATCAATGTTAATGTTTCTGAGATGCCTGAAGGTTGGGAAATCCGAATCTGGTATCAGCACAGAAATTGGCGCATTGACAAAAACGTTCTTCTTACCAAAGTGTAATATGCAAATTTCGTGAACACTACGTACAGTAGTCTCGTTGATGAGAGGAATAGGTCCATATATACTGTAGGTGGTTTGCTTTTGTGTATAAATGCAGGATACTGCCAGATATACCCAGCGCCAAAGATTTTTTGACAGACTTTAAAAACAATATTCAGTCTTCCAGTCGCTAATATCCTAATTGTAGGCCTTAATTTCAGGCTTAGGCTTAGGCTTAGGAAGCCAAGCATTCGGAAACCAGTCCTGGTGTAGGAAGGTCCTGAATGAGGGGTTCCCATTGTCAAAATTACCCGCACTGTATCGGAATCTGTCATTTTCCTTTGCTGTGTTTCTCGACTGTTGTAAATTGACCAAAGTGTACGTTTCAGTTCAGTTATCACGTCACTGAGCCGCTATTGCTAATGCAGCACTGTTTGATGCGTCGAGAGAATGTGCTGTGCAAGCTGTTGGAACGGAAAGACAGAGAGATCAGTGATTTGAAAGCGTCTGCAGCTCAGTCTTCATCCGGTGCGCAACCTCTACTCTATGTACATGTACGTGCGTAAATTCAACCTGCCTCTATAGTTTCAGCTTCGCTCGAAACGGAGAAGTTTGTTCGTAATACATGGTCTGCCGTTGATCTCGAATCCGAGGTAGGTACGGTGTGTCATGATTGGTTGTGTTTAGTATTTAGGCTCGACAAATGCGTTTGCGGTTTGCTACGTACAAGTTGATTGGCGGATTCGCCGAACAAGTGCTAACATATAAACTTGAGGAGCGATTTATTGCCACCTTCCCTAAGTGGAACGTTTCCTGATCTCCTGTCGGTGGTCCGCTTAAGGAGGGTTGACTGTACTAACATAAAGAAAAAATCTCCTAAAGATACCATACCATATTGGTCTCGGGTTCGCTGACATGAGTAGTGCTTATGTACCAAATAGATAACCGGTACCATCCTTAACAGCCGGCACAGTTGGTGTAGTGGTTTAGGCCGCAAAGCCACTGTGCGCGTGGTCGTGCGTTCATCCACTCGGCGGGGCAAATTTCTTGCCGCAAAGAGTTGGTCGTCTGCGCAAAGCCCAACCCAGGCCACCGTAAGCTGGTGACAGCGAGTAGGTAAATGGGAACCGACTGGAGCTGCCTAAGCACCTAAAACTACAATAGCAACTACACATGTTCGGACATACGGGAACGGAGACAGCTAACACTGAGACCCGCCCAGACTGACACCGAGCAGAGCATGTGTGCCGGCTAGTAGCGAAGGCAGTGAAGGAAGGCCAGTAGGGGTCTTATTTGGCCGTGTGCCGCCTGTCGTACCAGTCTTGTATAAAAAGACTCTTAAACGCAATTTGGCGCTCAAATTTTTGCCGTATTGTTTAACAAAACATAATAAAAAGGTATTTCCAAGCGTTTTGGCGGTTTCTGAAATTTTTGACCCCTCCTTGATGAAATGAAAGGCCTATGGATGGACCCTGGCTGGCAACTGGCAAGCAAACCCCCACCCCTCCCCTCCAAGCCAATTTCAGCTAATTTTACCCCAAAATGCATTTTAAATGCGTTTTTAAAGCCTACAATTTTTTAATTTTCTCGCCTTGTTTGGGCAGTGGTCCAACCGAACGAGACATCATATAAAGGTGGATCCATTTGGAAACGGCTTAGTAGGATACTGTAACGATTATCTGCTACCCGCAGGCCCAAGCCGAAGTTTTTGTACTGTGCTTAAATCCTGCAAAAAGCGTTTTCAAACTTAGCCTGGGCCTTCTGCTTTATTTTTTATAACGCATACGTTTGTTGTATATATTCACTGATGAAAACGGAATATTTGATCATGAAATTAGTCCTACATTTCAGGAAACGCTTAAAGCATTACGATGTGTACAGAACGGCAAAGATCATCCATTTGACAACTCATTTACGCGGAATTTGTTTGAGTCTCTGATGCCAATTGCGGCCTATACAAAGGAATTTAGAAGTAGGCTGCTGGTTTATACTAGCATACTGTACTCACAGATTCTATTATGTAGCTCCACAACCGCCAGCTACACGTTTGGAAAAGAAACGATCGCCTCCTACCACTGAGTCTGCGCTGCCGCCATCTGTTCATGTACGTATTCGGGCAGCTTTAATTTGATTCCCTACTGTATGTTGCAGCAGACCAACAACCAACAGCGGTCCGTTAAGCAGCCGCCTCCTAAGAAACGCCGAGAAAAACAAGGAAAACCCAAATTACGACTGTAATCGTAGTCATTGACTACAGATGAAGGTCGCCGCTTGAATATGCCACGCCTATATGGAATCCCTATTTACTCATGGATATAAATACTGTTGAAAGTGTGCACAGGGCTTTTACAGGATATAAATACTGTTGAAAGTGTGCACAGGGCTTTTACAGGATATAAATACTGTTGAAAGTGTCTGCACAGGGCTTTTACAGGATATAAATACTGTTGAAAGTGTGCACAGGGCTTTTACAGGATATAAATACTGTTGAAAGTGTGCACAGGGCTTTTACAGGATATAAATACTGTTGAAAGTGTGCACAGGGCTTTTACAGGATATAAATACTGTTGAAAGTGTGCACAGGGCTTTTACAGGATATAAATACTGTTGAAAGTGTGCACAGGGCTTTTACAGGATATAAATACTGTTGAAAGTATGCACAAGGCTTTTACACTGCGATTGCCGAGTATGCCTGGTCTTCAAGGCCGTTACCTAGAAAGGCTAAAACTACTGCACCTTGAAACACACGAACGACGCCGACTTGTCATTGATCTTCAGTATGTATAACAAATCGTACACAGTGACCTATCCAGGATTTCGGAAAGGGGGTGTAAAATTTTGAAAGTGACTGGTTGGGCCGCTGCCCAACCAGGGTAAGAAAATTTAACAAAAAAATTGTTTTCAAAAACGCGCTTAAAAGACATTCCGAGCTTAAAATTAACAGAAATTACAAGTTTTAGTGGTTTAAGGTGGCCTGGTTGGGCTTCTGTCCGACCATGGCGAGAAAATTTTGAAAATTTGGCCTTCAAAAAAGCATTTAAAAGGCATTCTGAGCACAAAATAGACAGTTTTGGTTAGTGATGCAACCGGGATTCCGGTATTTCCCGAACAATCGGGAATTCCCGGTATTTTCACTCCCGGTTTCCAATCCCGGTTCACACATTCTCTAATACCGGAAAATACCGGGAATACCGGGAAGTATAGTTTATAGCAGTATTGACAGTTTTTTTGCAGATACTATGCATTTCAGTGACATCTACTGTATACCCAACTTTCTTTTGCCACTACCAGCGGGACGCAAAACTTTGAACAAGTTTTCAAATGACTGCTACTTGCTCAAGTTGAGCGAACAGCCATGTTTTGCAGCTTTTCCTTTTGTTCCAAATATTTTTATATTGGTTTAGGCCATAAACTTTATGTTCTAAACTTCCAACTTTATAAAGGCCTTCAAATGAGCAAAGCCACTCATTGATTGGCTGTTCTTACACAACTGTTTTGGTCCAATTGACAACATGGTCAAAATCCCCTGTAGCACGTTATAGCTGTATTTCAGCCCTAATTAGCGATTTTTGACGATTTTTAGCCCAAAAATAGCGTTTTTTTCGATTTTTGAGCGTTTTTTAGTGCCCAAACCCCTTCCCAAAATTTGGCTCAGACGCTCCGGCCACCGCAGACCCCCAACCCCCTTCCCCTTCGGCGGATGGCCTGTTACAAGTACGATTTTCTTTGACCAGTATCTAAATTTTGTGTAATTTCTAATGTTTCACTAATGTCTGTTTTAAGGCGGTGCAAAGCCCTTGTGGCTGTCCGCTGGCCTTTCGCCTGCGTATACCGGCGTTTTATACTGTAACCGCGTTTTTGTGATACTTGCTAGCTAACTCTATTGTTTTGTGTTGTGGGCGATAAAAGTTCGTTCGTTCGTTCATTCAAAATGGCAAAAAGCTTAAAACACCTTTGCATCTTGATTGCCACGGGCACGTCTCGTTAATCTGCATCAGTTGGGCCGGCCAATTTTGTCAGGAAACGAATGAAAACTAAAAACACTGTTCCGGTTAAGGTTCTAAATGACAGCTTTTTGATAAATTGCACGTGAGATTCTGTAGTAGTAGCCTTTATAAAGGCAAAAAGCTACATTTGGACTGTACGGAATAACCGATTGAAATTTACATCTGAATTGAAAAGTTTCGCATGGATTTTGCCCCAATTAACGAAATCCGCATTGACGAATCACTACCGTACAAATTTCGCTGTTCGGACCGTTGTCTATATGAGAACTATGCATAGGTAGTGTTGGGGAAAATTGGGGAACATGAAAAAATCGTGTTTGGTCTGGATGACGAATAACCGTAACTAAGAGGTTCGGATTAACGAGAAATGACTGTAATAGCAGCGGAAACGCTAAAAACGATCAGCAGGCTTTTTAAGCTGAAGTCTAATCTAATCTAAGTCGGTAATTTCTGTGCTAAAGTCCATGCCAAAATGATTGGCGGTGGCGGAAAAAAGCGATTTTCTCAAAAAGTTTCTTCAAGACCCCTAACGTTTTTTATATCAATCGATAGCAAATTACAAGTGCTACAAGATGCGAAGGTCAAATCAAAGGTTCCACGCTGTTTTGTTTGTGTGTTTTCGTGAAAAACCAATTTTCGGCAAAATCAAGTTTTTATAGAAGAGTCCAATCGACAAGCGGACTCCAGATTCTTATTCATCGTGTAATTGCGAGTTCGCTGATATATACATTGTAAGGAAAAATTGGGAGGAGTGAGAGAGAGAGAGATATAGATGAAAGGATGAGTGAGGAGGGAGGTGGGTGTAAAGTCTAGATGAAAGAAGAAGCAAGACGAGTGTACAGACTTACGTTAAACGAAACCCAGATAGCTACAGTGGTGGGGTGGGACGGGAGTCGATGACGCACTGCCTGTGTGTAGCAAGCAAACGAATTCACAGAAAACCTTTACTCACAGAAAGACCAGTTACTCAACCGTCAAAGTGTACACTGCCCTCCTGTTCTCTCCAGCCCTTACGTCAACTCTCTGGGTCAATCTGACCCTTACGCCACCCTGCGGTGGACAGACCAAACCAATTACGTACACAAGCGCCGTCTAGCGGCCGGCAGAGCAAACTAGAAAACAACCATTATCGAACATTATGAAAGTCAAGTAAGCCACACAAGTTCTACACTGTACACACAGACATAATGTTCGACACTCCCAGGGAAGCAAAAACCAGAAAGGAAATGAATTGTCGAGCACGTACGGACGACAACGAACAAACAAACAAGAACTAAACGCGTACACCTGCACCTAAGAGATCAGTGCTCATGGGTGGCCGGGGGGAGGAAAGGGGTGGCCGGCGGCCTGCAAGATGTTCTGTACTAAAAGGGTGAACGACGCCACGATGGAAGGATTCATCCGGAATCCAGGAACATGTACAGGGAAAGGGACTAAAGGAGGGGGGAGGAGAGAGGCACGTTGTGGAAAAAGGGGGTGGGGTCCCTGTTGACTGGTGCTAGCATTAGTCGGGCAATCGCGTTCATAATGGCCGTAGCCGCCGCAACGGTAACAAGTATTCATCTGCCTACGGTCGACCTTATAGGGATTGTAGCGGAAACTACCACGCGAACCTTTCTGAGTACTACTACCAGACGTGTTACTCTCAGAAGGAGGACTGGTTAGTGACTGCTTAACCGGGAGCGGTTCCTTAAAGGTAACAGACTTCTTGGGGAGTTCCCTATCGATGTGCATGACCACCTTTTCGACACTGTACACACAGACATAATGTTCGACATACATGTTTGAGGATTTTCAAATTAGTTTCCGGGAAAAACGCGTTTTCGGAAGGGTGTGCGAGTCAAAAAATTGTCTGCGATCCGTTTTACTATGGAAAATTGCCCAACATTTTTCAAAATTGACCCAAACGGTATAAACGGCCTCAAAACCGGCTCATATTCACGAGTCAAACTTAATTTTGGTCCATAGAATCCATTTTTGCAGTCCGTTTGGCGCTATGTAGTCGCGTTTTCCAGTTATTTTCATTTTAATTGTTTTATGCTAAATTTTGCCTGATTGGAGCAGCTGCTGAGTCTCCTCAGATGTTGCTCAAAATGTAACTCCTGGGGTAATTTTAGATGCTGAATTCATTTCTGTCACCTAGAACACCGTCAGGTTACTGCAAACCTAACTTTCGAGCACCCCCTATTTGGAATGATATTTTAGCAATCTGTCTTTGACATCTTTGCTTGTTAAAAGAACACTGATTAATGCTTACGCCATCAAGTGACTCCAGCTTCATGTCTAACGTTATAGAGAAGCAAGTTCTTGCCCAAGATTTATCCTAATCTGCGCAAGCTTCGCTCTGAACACTAATTTGCGCAACCAGCTAAAATCAGCTTCCTTCATAACTGGGATGCTAGATAAGCACATAAATCGATTCTACAGTCTTCAACGACTCTAATAATACTTTAATTACTGTTCTAGCTCAAAAGGTTGCAGAGTTATGGCCAATCAAAGTTGACTAAAATTGCCAAAAAATGGCCCATTTGACCATCAACTTTGACCGGCCATAACACTGCAACCTTTTGAGCTAGAACGGCAATCAAAGTATTATTAGAGTCGTTGAAGACTCTATAATCGATTTATGTGCTTATCTTATCATCCCAGTTGTGAAGGAATCTGATTTTAGCTGTTGCGCAAATTAGTGTTCAGAGCGAAGCTTGCGCAGATTAGGGTATACCTTGGGCAGAACTTGCTTCTCTATAACGTTAGACATGAAGGTGTAGTCAGTTGATGGCGTAAGCATTAATCAGTGTTCTTTTAACAAGCAAAGATGTCAAAGACAGATTGCTAAAATATCATACCAAATAGGGGGTGCTCGAAAGCTAGGTTTGCAGTAACCTGACGGTGTTCTAGGTGACAGAAATGAATTCAGCATCTAAAATTACCCCAGGAGTTACATTTTGAGCAACATCTGAGGAGACTCACGGTAGCTGCTCCAATCAGACAAAATTTAGCAAAAAGCAATTAAAATGAAAATAACTGGAAAACGCGACTACATAGCGCCAAACGGACTGCAAAAATGGATTCTATGGACAAAAATTAAGTTTGACTCGTGAATATGAGCCGGTTTTGAGGCCGTTTATACCGTTTGGGTCAATTTTGAAAAATGTTGGGCAATTTTCCATAGTAGAACGGATCGCAGACAATTTTTTGACTCGCACACCCTTCCGAAAACGCGTTTTTCCCGGAAACTAATTTGAAAATCCTCAAACATGTATATATCAGCGAACTCGCAATTACACGATGAACAAGAATCTGGAGTCCGCTTGTTGATTGAACTCTTCTATAAAAACTTGATTCTGCCGAAAATTGGTTTTTCCCGAAAAACACAAACAAAACTGCGTGAAACCTTTGATTTGACGTACGCATCTTGTAGCACTTGTAATTTGCTATCGATTGATATAAAATAAGTTGGGAGTCTTGAAGAAAGTTTTTGAGAAAATCGTTTTTTTCCGCCCACCGCCAATCATTTTGGCATGGACTTTAGTTTCTTATTATTGGAGGAAGCCACCAGTAGTATTATTATTTATGGGTCTGGAGACGGATCCTAAAACTATCTCGGGAGTAGGGGGCGAGTGGGCTGGTGTTTCCGGCGGACGGGGGTGTAACCGCTCAAGACTCCCTGTTACATGGTCTGATCGGCTGTTTTGCGCTGTATTGCGTGTTTATTGGCTCCCGTGGCTGTTAGCAGCGTCAGTTCATTGTGTCGAATTTACAGCACACCGCGATGCACCGTAGTTTTAGCTGCCAGACTCGGTAAACAAAAAGTCACAGGCAGCGCCATCTGTAACGGCGTTTCAAAAACTCTGTTGCCATCCTCCTATCTCTTTTTCTTTTGGCTACAGGAAGATCTGCTTTGTAAATAGAATTAATGAATATGGCTGCAGTGGTCGAATACCCGCCCAACGTGCCCGAAATACCGCTGGATTTGTCAATTAATGAGCTCGTACGAAGGTTGAAGGTAACAAACAAATAGATTCATGAATCGTTAGATATAGAGTAAGATTCCTAAGTTTGAACGGGTTAACGAAATAAGCGGTTGTTAAAAACCAAGGCATTGGGCGATTGGCTTTTTGCTTATGGAAACAAAACTACATGATCACTGGAAGAGGCACTGAAGGTTTGGTTAAGATCGCATGATCGGGAGAGGAGGAACAAATGTTTTTTTAAAACTCGGTAAGTGTTCAAACTTAGGGACCCGGTGCCTAAGTTTGAACACTAAACGGTTTGATGCCTTGCTCAATGTTTAAACGGGGTTTCAAAGTTTGAACACTTTCTACGTTTAAAAAAGCTTAACAAACACGCTGCAACGTTGTTTTCGAAAAAACAACCACTTTATAAGCAGATAGCGGCATCAAAACGAAAGAACGCAATCACTAAGCGCCCGACTAATCTTTCATGTGTTCTTCGTAGAAAAACGGGTCGTCCTCATCGATCTGCTCCTTGTAAAGCCTGTCAGCGCAATCAGAGCAGGTGAAATTCCTGCACTGGACGATTTTGGGACCCTGTTGAACTTTGTTGTGGCAATAGTACCAGGTCTGGGCAAGAGAAGTGTCATCCCACTCACAGTTACAAGAGTAACACGTGTTGCTATCACCCTCCTCAGCATCTGATTCGTCAGATGAGCTGACCGTAGCAGCTCTAGCTCCAGATTTACGCTTTCTACCATGTAGCTTCT
The DNA here is from genome assembly GCA_030248155.1 of Sabatieria punctata. NCBI lineage: Eukaryota > Metazoa > Nematoda > Chromadorea > Araeolaimida > Comesomatidae > Sabatieria > Sabatieria punctata. Next base: position 9,325 of record JASANB010004273.1, read on the forward strand.
GTTTCTTGGCGGCAGCCGATTCTTCAGCTGATTTCAGCCGACTGCGTGCTTCAGCTGACGTGAGAATTTCGCCTTTACACTACTATTTGAACTAGAAAGACACTAAAACAAATTTACAAACCAGTTTAGCGTAATATGTCACCTTTGAGCCAAGAAATATGGAAATATAGGGGGTGTTCAAACTTAGGCACCTTAGGTACAATTTCATACAGACGAAGCGGTACGTTGCAGAAAAAATCTGACGCCACAGATGAAAAGAGCGTATATGAAAACCTATTGTCCCGCCGGGTGCCTATGCTGTAACACTTATAGGGAGCTTAGCGCAAGACAATTAAAAAACTAGGTGTTTGACTAGTCACTGTTTCAGCTGCTCCTATTCCCTTACAACTGATCTTTGTTACGCAAAAGCAGAGCAGCAAATAGCCAACACCCCACACCACCTGCGAACCTTGAATCAAGGTTATAGCGCTTACAGAAATGGAGTACGGTGGCCGGGACCTTCCAGTGTTCAAACTTAGGCACCTGTTCAAACATAGGAATCTTACTCTACTCTTTTGATTGAGTAGAAGAAAAACTTTTATCTCAACACAACCCAAACGCAAACATGTACTGGTTAATCAGCAATGCACATAAGACATGCTATTCGTTGGATGAGGTTAGGTGTAGCTGGGGGAATCAGGGATGGTCAGAAATCGACTAGCGTGTAAACCGGTATGTGTTTCTGGTGGAGCTGGTTGTTATTTTAGCTGTTGACCAAGGCGCTGCAAGATATGGAACAGGACAGCGCTGCAAACGAGAAGTACAAAGCGCTGGCGCATCACATAGCTGGCAAAGAGCTAATGGAGCATGGCAGTCGGGAAGTGCGAATTTTAGTGGCTTGTTGCATCGCCGACGTACTGCGCATGTTTGCCCCGGATGCACCCTACGGCGACCCAGAACACTTGAAAACAATAGTCGTCTTCCTCATTCGGCAGTTGCGTGGATTGGACAACCCCAAAGATCCTCATTATCGATTGTTCTTCTACCTCCTTGAGGTGCCTTTATTATCTGCATTCTTGTCAGATTCAATTTAACCGAGAGACATAAGTGCCTTCTCACACGTCAGGTGTCTATTTTGCAAGTTCCTTACTGCACTGCCTTCCTACAGGCATAAAATGCTACTATTTTTGCTTAAATACAGCAGAAATCGCTGTTTTGCAGCCAATTTCAGTGTTCAAACGTGCATAAAAAGTGTAATAATTTTGGCTGAAAATTTTTCTCTGTTAAATTGGAAGGGGGTGGCGCAAAAATGGTATCAGGGGTATAGCTTATTTGTATGGTTGCAAAAATTTCTTTGAAGACCAAATATTTTTACTTTCTTTAAAACTTTATTTTTGTATTTTCTTAAAATGAAGTGAATTTAGCATCTAGGAGATGCAAGGATGTATCAGGAGCAACCCTAAACAACCGGCACAGTTGGTGTAGTGGTTTAGGACGCAAAGCCACTATGCGCGACTTCGTGCGTTCATCCTCTCGGCGCGGCAAGTTTCTTGCTGCAAAGAGTTGGTCGTCGGCACAAAGTCCAACCCAGGCCACCGAAAGCTGGTGACAGCGAGTAGGTAAATGGGAACCGATTGGAGCTGGCGTTGCACCTAAAAGCTGCAATAGCAACCACACGAGTTGGGAAATTGTTTGTGGGTTCGAATCCGGTCGAAGTGATTGGAAGTAGTCGACATAAAGCCCAACCCAGACCACCGAAAGCGAGTGATGGCAAGTCAGGGTTCGTGTGGGACCTGGAAAGTCAGGGAGCCATGGAAAACTTAGGGAATTTTTAAAAAGTCAGGGAATTTGGTGTCTGGTCAGTGAAAAATTTGATAGCGGCAGAAACATCTCGCCGCCAAATGGTCTTGTCAGAACTTTACACAATACCCTTTTGAAATATCGGTCTTTTGACTAAATATACTACTACTTAAACCGGAAATTTACCCTCTGAATACCGTTTAAATGCATTTTACAAAGCCAATTTTTAAAAAATTTTTCCAGATTGGTTGCAGTTTCCTCACCCAGGTTCAGGTTGGTCAGGGAATTTTGACTTCGGTCATGGAGAAGTCAGGGAAAGGTCAGGGAATTTTGTTAAACAAAGTCGCACGAACCCTGCAAGTAGGTAAATGGGAACCGAATCTGAGCTGTCCTTGCATTTGAATGCAGCAGGCGATGTTGTTGTGCAGGGCAGGAATAGGTATGGGGTGTTCTGAGCTGTCCGAAATGGGAGTGGAAGCAGGAAACTGTGTTCGGTTTCCCAAAATTTAACAAAAACTTCCGCATAGGTCTGAACCAGAATTCCGGTCGGCCTCTAGCCAAGTGCTGTCTGTGTACTGTAAGCGTCAAGTAGGCAAACATACATAACTGTGTTCTGTTTGCAGAATTTAAATGTCGTCAAGTCTTTGAATATCGCCTTAGAGTTAGAGGAAAACCAATATGTGCTGTGCCAGCTGATCAAGCATTGTATGGCCATTCCAAACGTGAACATGGACGAGAAAGTGCACCACTTACTGCTAGACTTGCTATTCTCATTTATTTCCGAGATTGACACCGTCTCTGCTGGTGCGCTGGATACGCTCTTCCAACAGTTGATCGAACCGTTTAAGGTAATCGCCGTTAATCCGTCAGTTTCGTTTTCTGACCAATGCACTTGAGACGCAAAACAGAGAGGCTTACGCGATAACGCGAGAGCTGATCGAGCGCTGTCAGGCGTCGTTGGAGCCGTACGTGCAGTCGTTTCTGACGCAAGCTCTGCTGGGTGGCTCGGTGCCTGACAGCTACATCGTCCAAAGCAACAAGGTCTACAACCTAATCGGCGAACTGTACGAGATCGAACCGAAACTCCTTAACGCCACACTTGGCCAGCTGGAGTACAGACTTCAGGTAATGACGCGTTCTCATCTCTAGTCTATGCCGAGACACTTCAGACAGAAGACGACAAAGACCGACTCGACGTTGTCAAGTTGTTGGGTCGTCTGTTTGCACATCCCAAGTCTTCCTTGGCAGAGGAACACCCTCAGCTTTGGAACGCTTTCCTTGGCCGCTTCAACGATAAGCGCGCCGACATTCGTCTCTTCTGTATAGAGAAAAGTCAGCAGCTGCTCATCAACCGACCTGAGTTCCGGGCGCAAGTATCAGGTGATTCTGTTGCTTTTTCTCACATCGCTGTACAAATTGCTGATTTGCCTAAAAAGTGGCCAAAATTTTCAGCGAGGGGAGGTCTCAGTTCCCCGGCCCGTGTATGTTATCCTATGTGGCTGAATGTACGGTGCGTTTGTGATTTTAGACGCTCTGCTGGCCCGATTGCATGATTTTGACGAGTCGGTGCGAGCGCAAGCCATCGTGGCTATCACAGCTGCTGCCAAGCGCAGTTTCTCTTCCATAAACGAACGCTTGTTCGAAGGTGTTGCCGAACGTGTCAGAGACAAGAAGGCAAACCACAGTCAGTCTTTCGATTTAGAGACTTAAACGTCGCTTTCAGTTGCCGGTTCGAAAAGAAGCGTTGATGAGTCTGGGCACGGTCTACAGAAAGGTCACCTGTGGCGCCGATTTCACCAAGTCCGAGCGCGATTCGGTGCTTTGGATGCGCAACAAACTATTGCACGCATATTTCACTCAGGCTATGGAGGACAGGTGCTCCGTCTCTGTTTGAGTGCTGAGCAAGCTTCTTTCTGTTTGCAGACTGCTGTGTGAGACCCTGTTCCACACTTGCATTGTGCCCTACCATCTAGAGACACGCAGACGCATGCAAGTTTTGTTTGAGACCTATTGCGCTGCCGACACCAACGCATGCAAGTGAGCAAGCAACCGGTTGATTGGTTGTTGTAGAACAGAGCTTTCAGATGCATTGACCAAATCGTGGCGCAGCAAAGCAGCGTTCGAACAACCATGCGTGAACTGTTGCAAGTACACAATTCTACCGAAGACGGCCGCGATGCCCGCGTCAATGCGCTCCTCAAAACCCTTGCAGGTGTGCGCAAAGCTTTCTCTTCAGTTCTATGAGATGCAGTGTTTTAGCCAAGTTCACCGACCCTAGTCGCACACTGGAATCTCTGAAAAATTTTTATTTGTTCTTGTGTGATAATCCACGTGCAATGCAGCTGATGGAATCGATTGTCGGCACCAAATATACCACGGAAAAGATCAACGATATGGTGGTGCGTTCACTCACTCTTTCACGCTCTCGACGGTCCTAGATAGACTGCCAAGAATACCCGAAAGGCCCGGTACTTAGTCCCAATACCTGACACCCCCATAGCGATATCGGCGAGTGTTAATATCGTCGGAAAACTAAGGAATTCTGCTCATCCAACTTTTAATTGACACAAAAACGCTTCCTAAAGCTAATCATGGATCGAACTTTATAGCTTTTTATGGTCCCACCAATCAATATTGGGGACAAACTCCAATTCTAATACCTGGAAAACACTACAGCTTGACTAATACCAGAAAAAACCCAATCCCAATACCTGACACACCCAATATCCCCAGTACCCGATAATGGCTTAGATGGGCTTAAAACTGTATTTCAGCGAATAGGTCTTGGCCATGGGTAGCTTAAGCTATCTCGTGTGTTACCGGTATCCCTGAGAGCGCTTGTCTGTTTGTCGGTCGAAACATGTCGAAGTGACTGGAAGTAGTGGACATAAAGCAACCGAAAGCTGGTAGTAGCACCTAAAGCTAGTAGGTAAATGGAAAAAAAACCGGAGCTGCCACTGCTCCTAGGCAGCGAGGGGGAAGAGTTGTTTGTAGACGGAGGGCTACCTTGAAAGGGTCTGAAACGAGCGCGGGATGTTCTCAGCTGTTCGATAGGACAGTTGAACTTAAAAGCAAACAACAAAACGGGTCCATTTTGATCATAATGGTAAAAATTCGGTTTGGTTTTATTTTAAATAAGAAAAAAGATAACCAACTACTAGTCTGACACTTGTACAAAGCCCCAATGCCAAAAATAGGCCCTAATCTGGAGGAGTCTCTGACGTCGTGTTAGTCCTGTCGCTGTGTAAAATTGCCTATTTTGCTTAAAAAAGCCCAAAAATTTCTCTCTACAGGATGTGAAAGACGGAGGGCATGGTATCGGCCGGCGGTGTTATGTTTGACTGCCCCATCCCAGGCCCCCGGCTTACGTACTGCATGCTACCCAATACCGGTTAGCACTGTAGCAAAATTCAATACCCATCGGCCCAGCCTTATTGTCATCTAGTAAAGCACAGATCAAAATCATTTGTTGTATCTAATGTGTGTCAATAGTATGTTGAGCAGGTTTGGTTAGACCGAAAGGTAGCCTAGGCATATTTATCATAGTGCAACCAATTTGTGCCTTAATGTTTTTGAGTCTGTAAGTGCAGTATAGACCAGGTGTTTTCAGTTCTGCCTTCATAAGAATATTTGTAGAAAGAGCTGTTGGCCAAAACTGTGCAGAACAAAGCGACGCAAGCTGTAGCGAAGACAGTGTTGGAACGGTCGGCGCCACTTATGATCGACGTGGCAGCAATTTCGTGTCTGATGGACATAGTCACCGAGAGCCTAAAAACGCCGCCCGATTTAGAAGTGGAAGCACCGGACACACTCACCAGCAGGAGCTTTAAACTGCTCACGGTCTCTTTATTATTTGTTCATGTTCCGCAAGTTTTGCGTTTATACAAACGCTTTTTTCTTTACTCAGTAGGTCTTTTCGAGCCTTTCGCAGCTAGCCTCTTCCTAATGGAAGCGAATAATTGTTCAATAATGAGACCTAGTCTCTTGGTTTAAACATAAAAAATGCGTTTGCCGTTTGCTTACCGATTATTGGGGTGTTCCTGTTCTTGTGCACCTACTGTATTCGTGAGCGTCTGTCTCAGACTACGCAAGTTTACAGTACAAGCGAACAATTGGTTTGGTAGAAGGAAAGGGGTTGTTTTAAAGAGATATACAGGGTGTGCCAAAAAACCCAGCAGATTTTTTACTGTGGCAACCGCAAATCTCAACCGGTTTGAATGAATCTTTTTCTGAATGAAAGACAAATTATTGACAGATTCTTGGTGCAATTTTCATTAAGATACTCTACTTGGTTCCTGAGATAGGTGCCATAAAATTTGAAACACTGATTTCGGTAATGCATAAACAGTGATTAAAACAACCCAGCAGACTTTTTGCTGGAGCAACCATAAATTCGAATTCGAACCAGTTCGAATGAATCCTTTTTTCAATGAAAGATAGATAAATTCTTGAAAAATGGTGATAATTTTATCAAGATACTCTGCTTATTTCCTGAGATTCTTGCGCTCAAAGTCAAAACAGACTTTGGCAATGAACAACAGCGATTCCGTTGCACTTAATAATAAAGCAGATTCCTACTGCTTGGACTAATGAGACTTCAGTGGTGAAGTAACCGAACGTGTGTTTCACCAGTAAGCCTCGTGACGTTAGCCCTTAGCTATAGGAATCTGTTTTATTGTGAAGTGCAACGGAATAATAAAAATCGCTGCTGTTCATTACCAAAATCTCTGATTTTAATTTGAGTGCAAATATCTCGAGAGCCAAGCAGAGTATCATGATGAACATTGCAGCAATCTATCAAGAATACTTGTCTTTCATTCAAAAAAGATTCATTCAAATCGGTTGAGCTTTGCGGTTGCCGCAGTAAAAAGTCTGCTGGGTTGTTTTTTGGCAGACCCTGTAACTATTGCCTCTCAGTTGAGGTGTGATGAAAAAGTTTTACAGATCTTGTCATCTGCGTTTCCGTACTGTTTTCTGGAGAAGCAGATTCTGGAGCAGCTTGTTGACACTCTACGAAGTGAAGACGAAGCTGCAGGTGACGCTTGCAGACGTGCATCGCTTTTAATCCAGTCTCTTCTCTTCAGTTACCCTATCTGTACAAGTGCTGGCTAACGTTGGAATTGACATCGAGCAGCAGTTTCCTAACATCTTCGAGTATAGTTGAGGTGCGTTTTGTGATGATCCTCCAGATTGTTTTCTTTCAGAAAGCTGTTGCCCTTGCTTACCCTTTTGGCAAGAACAGGGGTACCCTCCCAAGCCAAGTTCGCTGTGCGATGCATCAGCGCTACTTGTTCCGATAAAATCGCTGTGTTCCGGAGAATTTTGAAGGTTGTTTTTTGAACTGGTCGCGACGCGCTTACTCTTTTGATTGAAGGCTGTGAAAGAAAACGTATCGCTTTCTCATGCGCTCTGCGTCAGCGCTCTTTCTGTGCTGGGTGCCATCGGTGAATCGGCGGCCGACAGCTTCGTGCCCGAGTTCACAAAGCTCATTTCTGAGGTCATCGTCGACGACGTCGTATTGAGCTCTCAGGTACTGTTCCACAGGCTGTCCTTGTTATCCGGTACTAGGGGCGTTGAGAACTTGTGCTTCGTAAGCAAAATTCAGCTGGGCTTCTTTTGGAAGGTTATTTCTACACTTCCTTCAACACAACTTTCAACTGTAATTTTAGCCACATTCGTCTGACTTGGGGTCGGATAGAGAATGGGTTCCGGCTACCAGGTTATCCCCTGAATGCGCTGCTAAGGTAGGTGCCAAGGGATCACTGCTTCACTGATCAGGCTTGTTTGAAGATAGCGGGTATGAAGTGCATTGCCAAGTTTCTGTGCGGTCTTCGGAGAAACGAGGCTGGCATGGCTGAGTCGGCGTTGAAGATGTTCGCCGCCTACATAGACAAAAAGGGTGCTATGTACCAGTCGGACCAATTACCGTATGAAATTTTAATCTCTAGCATTGCGTCATTGATTAGTCCATGTCTTTCCTGTTCAAATGGATACATGCATGCAGACATGGGCTAGCATTTTAGCTGAGGGGGTGGTAAATTTTCGAATCCTGGGGGTTGAAGGGATGGCAAGCAAAGAAGTCAGATTTTTTACTAAAATTTTTTCACACAATAATTGCCAAAAATCGCCCGTAGAAAAACAGCACTTTCAGCTGTATTTCAGCCAAACTTAGCGATTTTTAGCGGAAAATTGCGATTTTTTAGCGTATTTTAGTGCCCAACCCCCTTCCAAATTTTGAGCTCAGAACCCCGGCCGACGCCAGACAGACCCCCAACCCCTCTCCCTCTTCGGCTGATGACCTGCGATGGCGGCGGGCATGTATGATTCTTTGTAATGATTTGTGTAAGGATGCGGCCTGGGTTAGGTTCTAGTGTAGGGTGTTGGTGTTTCAGAGAAGCAGAGAAGGCCCACTTGCGTCTGGCTGCCGGTTGTGCTATGATCAGGTTGGCCCGCGAACGCGCCTTCTCGCGCCTCGTCTCCTGCAGACACTTCCGTTCCTTGGCCTATTTGATCATGGTCAGTGGTAACGTGGCAGTTGGAGGCCTTTATTGTGTTGTTTAACTTTAGGATCCCTGCTCTGCAGTGCGCACAAAGATCGCTCTCAAGTTAAACAAACACGGGCACGTTTTGTCGCTGGACTACTTGGCGATATTTTGTTTGGCCGAGCTGGTCACACCGCACGATCTGCAGTTGGTGAAGGACTTTAAAGCCAAAATTCGGAATATTATCGCTGTACAGGTGCAGAAGAAAAGGGAACTCCTCAAACGACATCCTTCTCTTCACGGTACGTCTTTTGATATGTGTATGTTAAGTGCGGTTGTTAGGTGAGTGTTAGGGTGAATGCGCTTGTTTTTAGACAGACTGCACGCGTACATGCCCGAGCAGTCGTTTGCCTATGCCGTCTACTTACTCTCTCACTTTGCTGAGTACAAGCATCACAAAGACGTATCGACATTGCGTAAACTGAAGGAGTACTTTTTACCGTTCTATTCTCTCTGTTCGTAAACTAAAGCCTAGCGTTTTAGTGCGCTTTGGTTCTACATGGGCCCTTTCTTAACCAAGGAGCACTCGGATACGGGACTGCAGTTTTTGTATCGGTTATTTCAAGAAATTAAACAAACAAACGATGCCGACTGCCCAAAGGATACCAATCAAAACCACGTAACTATTGGACACGTGGTAGCCGGTTGGAGTGCAAATGGCTTTTTCAGAAGTTGTGGGCAGTCTGCGAGTTGGGAATGTTGTTGTTGGCGTACCGCGTGCCAAATTTCGTGCTGCGCGAGGTGAACATCAAGCCGCGATTGATCTCTTCCTTCTTCAAGTATGCAGACCAGTTCAAAAACACCACCAACACCGATGTTTACCTGCCCACCGTGCTACTGGACGATGAAAAATCGAAATACGGCCGTCACTGCCGCCTTCCTCAGCCGAGCACGGCGCCGGTCAGGAAAAGCGAAGCCAAAACAACGCGAGGCGGCCGCAAACGAAAGTCGGTCTCCCCGGACGAAAGTGCCAGTGGCAGTGACAGCGCCACTCCCAGTCCGCCTCCTGCCAAAGCAAAGCTGGAGAACTCTAAGCTACGTCCGAACAGGGTGTCTGCCGGTGCAACTGCCGGAACGAAGAGCAACTCGCACAGTGCGAAGCGCAACAAACCGAAGGCAACGTCAACGCCGACCAAACAGCCGCCTGCACGAACGGCGGCCAGAGCTTCGAAGAGACTGCAAGGTGCATCGTCAAGTCCATCGCAATCTCAGGAAAAAACAACGCCCAAGCGAAAATTAAGTGGGTCCGAATCGGCCACCAAACGGACAGCCACTGCGCAGAAACCGACGCGAAGTCAACCGAGCAGAGCGGCCACCAGGCACTTGAGGAATCGCAGGTAAAACTGGCGGATGACACTGATGGGCGATACTGTACTTTTTGTTTCTACCTTCTGTCCTCATATTGATGCACGTTCTGTTCAGATTTGACATCTGCGAATTTTCTTGTTTTCTGTATGCAACGATCAGGAGCCCTCTAGTAAAACTTAGATTGCACTTTCGTTATGGTGCATAGTTGTTGAAGTGGTCTGGAGACTCTTCTTCCATGAGTTGTGGTAGTATTTATGATTATTGGTGCTGTGTAATCAGTTAAAAGTTAAACAATGCCACCACATCGGTTTTACTGATCTTCATGTAATCGCTCGTGATGCGTGCCACCTGCGCCAGGAAGCCCTAAAACAGTAATTGCCGCGATGCACTGTTTTCTTGTGTTCTAGAGTGCGATTGATACTGTAGTTTTCCCGGGTAAGTTTAGTTCAGAGCTAGAAACTCTAGATTAAGGGATTTTAACCGTACTGCAACGAGAAAGTTAAAACTTTGCTTTTGTTTACAATTTCTTTGCAGTTGGTTTGCTTTTAAGAATGCAAAGGAAGGTTACAGAATGACATGTATAGAAAGTCATGATGGTTAACTCATTTCGGCGAGTATTTTTGGCTGTTAGTTATTCCGATTTGTAACTGGTTTTCCCAGCATCGTTCGCACTCTAGTCCTTTTACCATATTTTTCTCGAATCTCGTCTTGTCTGGCGCGCCTGTCCGTGGATCTGCGCTCTTGTTCGCCTTGCCTTCGCTGCGCCCTTTCGTGCTCTTCTAAGTCACGGATCTCCTGCCTGTTCATGTGCTAAGTTAGACTGCTTGCCTGCATACATATACAGTGGTTCTGATTATCCCTAGCTAGAAAGGCCAAATGCCCCTATCCACCCCAACTCTAGAACCCCGACCCTAGTAGGTACAAATAGTAGTAGCAGCTGCAGTACTAACAAACTCACTCAGAGATCATTGATTTTTAGCTTAAGATGCCTTCTGGCAATGACATGTAGCGTCAAAACATAAGCATGTTTTAAAACCTGTTTTTTTAATTTTTATGTTTGTTTTTGACTGTTAATGCAATTTGGCTGATTAGAATTGCAAGTTTTTGTCTATGTAATTAATAATTGAAACGTGCAAAAAGACATAAAAGCAGTGATAAAAAACAGACGTTTCGGAGCTTTACGAAATTTTGCACCCCTCTCTGTGCGAAAACCCTGGACCCGCACCACTACCCGGACCTGTTACATTTGTGGTTGTCTGTAACCAGTTCTTTCGTTTCATTACCGTCTCTGAAGTCGTCGGCGACTGCAGGCATTGTATTTTCTACTCAACCAACAGCAAACACCGATGATAAGCAAAAGAACAATGCCGCCAATGACACAGAGTGATATCGTTAGCGCCTTGACATTCACTGAAACGTCAGAAACATGTCAGTATCAGTCTGATTTTAAGGTGGACGAATGAACGCTACCTAGCTCGTTGCGGCAGATCCTACGTACAGTACGTACACAGGGTTCATACGGATCAGGGTTTTCCAAATTCCCTGACTTTTCCCTGACTTTCCCTGACCTGAGTGCTAAAATTCCCTGACTTTCTACAAGCAAACTCATAAAACAGTAAATGTTTTCAAGCACCAAATTTTGTGATTTCTTTTGCATCGGCAGATATTCACATAAACGCTAGCATATCCAATAATTTTCTAAAAGCAAAGGGTGAATTTGGTATTCAAAACTAATCGTATTTCAACAGGTATTCCGAGCGTGAAGTTAACAAGAATTAACAGTTTCAGGGTTTGACGAGGCCTGGTTGGGCCGCTGCCTAACCAGGGCGAGAAAATTTTGAAGAAATAGCTTTCAAAAACGCATTTAAAAGGTAGTCTTGGCGTATAATGAACCGGAATTAACAGTTTCAGAGTTTGACGAGGCCTAGTTGGGCAGCTGCCCAACCAGGGCGAGAAAATTTTTAAAAATTCCTATAATTTTCCCTGACCAGATCTGAAATTCCCTGACTTTTCCCTGACCTCCCTGACCATTTTTAAATTCCCTGACCCGTATGAACCCTGGTACAGGATCCGTCAAATAAACAACAATGCAGATTTTTTACTGGCAGCAACCACAAATCTAAACCGATTTGAATGAATCTTTTCTAAATGAAAGAGGCGTTTACGCATTCTTTTCTTGCCCCCTGTGTGAAAATCATGGGTACACCGCTGACGTTTCTTTACGTTGCATAACATTACCAACTATGAACTGTACGTACAGTATATGAAAATATACAGTAGAACACATACTGAAACAGACTATAAATGATTTCAGCGGTTGTAGGGATAAACGTTGAAGATCACCTGCAAAACTTTATACGTACTTTCCAAGCATTCTCGCTGTTAGTGGATTTATAGTTAATACTGTTATAATCCTCCTTTCTTCAAGATCCAGGTGCATCTGAGATCATAGAAGGTTCAAAGTATGTTTTTATGGCTCTTTGTACATACACGTACATATGTACATGTACTGTATGTGCATGTACGTACTGTATGTAGGATAGAGCGTTCTACATACGATTTACTTTGTACGCTAAAAGCCGGTTTTGTTTTGCGTGAAAATGAATAATACGTTCATTCAATATAACACAAGTACTCATTATTCAAGGATTTTGCAAAGGGGGTGTAAAATTTTGAAAGTGTTTGAAAGTGACAGGTAAGAAAATTTAGCAAAATTAGCCTTCAAAACGCGTTTACAAGGCATTCTGAGCATAAAATAAAATTAGCAGAAATTACAAGTTTTAGTAGTTTAAAGTAGCCTGGTTGAGTTCCTGCCCGACCAGGGCTCAAAAACTTATTTAAAAGGCTTTCTGAGTATACAACAGACAATTTTGGTACATAATTCATTAGTTTCTCTTATTTTTAACTGACTGTCTCTTCCTACCTCCACCGAAAAGATGGTGTACCCACCCTACACACCCCTTTGGGGCCGTTCATAAACGACGTCGTTCCAGAGGGGGGGAGGGGGGGTCGGCTGAAATGCGACGATAGACGACGCACCAGGAGGGGGAGGGGGTTAGCAAAAAACGACGTCGCTTTTTTATGAATTTTAGGGTACTTCAATTACATTATTTTCGATTTATGCACATTCTGTCAAACGTTTCTCCATACAGAAAAGCTTTCCAGAGTGGTTGTAGGGATTTATTCTATTGATTGCGCAGTATGGTAACAAAAAAACGTGACAGTACTGTATGTACTGCCCTTTTATCGGGGGGGGGGGTAAAACGAAAACGACGTCGCCATAGGGGGGGGGGTTCCCATGAAACGACGCAAGGCGATTTTGGGGGGAGGGGGGGTCCGAAAAATGGGGATTTTGGAACGACGTCGTTTATGAACGGCCCCTTTGGATACGCCACGCAAGTACTATAGCATTTTCACCTTTCTCCCCATAGAACTCTTAAGCGTTTCATCTAAAGTCCGATATTTGAGCATCGCAACAGACATAAAGTAGAATGCGTATGCGTCAGAGTTTGTTCGGGTTGAATCACATACTGTACGTACACGTAGATGGAGTAATATGTAAAAGTCAAAGAGAAAGTTGGGTTCAGGATTTAGCAGAGATCTCAGTACGTACCCCGTTTCGTCCTCATTTTCATTGTGGCACGCAAACACATTTCTCGCCCCCAACCAGGCAACTTCAAAATTTTACACCCCCTTTGCAAAATCCTCGGTACGCCACTGAACCCCACCTCAACCCCCCCACCCCCGACCCAAAATACAAGTACGTACGTACTGAAGTATATTTTCAAAAATACGCGAATTTTTAGTTTTTGCAAATAACTCGTTATGAGTGCGTCGGAACTCTTTGGCTCTCAAGACCAAAGTTGTAGAGGATCTCTAGCTCTGTACTGCCGTCTAATCTAATCTGTGCAACGTTCCCTGGTAATGCTAATTTGCGCAACGAAAAAAACAGGTTTTTCTGTAGCTAGGCTGAATCTGATTCTTTAGTGAATCAGAATCTAGAGAATTTCAAAAACGTATTTATATTGATTGTAACGGTCCAACGGTTCCAAAGTTACGCACCTCCAAACTTGACCAAAAATGCGAAAAATGGCCTTCTTTGGCAATTTTCAGAAATCGGGGGTGGGTTTGGGAACAACTCAACCGATTTGGTTGAAATTCATAGGAGTCGAATTTAGTTTTACATAGATTCCTGAAAACCTAACCGTTCCTACTGTACTGTACTCAGCGGTAGGACATTGAAAAGTACCTCGTGTACGCGTCTTATCGTGCTGTACTCTGTACAATAAATTTAAACAAACAAACAGTACTGTAACTACATGTACACATTTCGCAAATCCACCATTTTTCAATTTTGCGAGTTTGAAGGCTTGTTACTGTACTAATAGATGCCAAAATATTAGCGGTTTTCGATAGGCCACCGACCCTGCTGCATCATATTAGAATACCGGTTCGAGTTCGAAACTACAACTTTCGAAAATTTGGCTACCGTGAAGACCAATCTGTATGCGGCGGAGGCTCCTTGGCGGATTTTACAGAACGTTCATACGGCATCCCAGTGGGGTTTTCAGTTTCCGCAAGTATCAGAATCGATGTCTGATATATTTTGAACCTATCCTCTCCTGTGCATTTCAGCCAAATCGGCTTTGTTCTCACCCGGCTCCGATTTCTGAAAATGACCAAAAAGGCCATTTTCGCATTATTTGTGAAGTTATGGGGTCCATAACTTTGGAACCATTGGACCTACAACCAATATAAATACATTTTTGTAATCCCCAATGTCTCTAGATTCTGTTTCACTCAAAAAATCACATTCAGCTTATCTACAGAAAACCAGATTATGTTCCCTTGCGCAAGTTAGCATTACCAGGGAACGTTGCACAGATTA